>JAXQQM020074630.1:0-251783 GCA_034641835.2 Pinus albicaulis | reverse complement strand
AGGAGGGAGGGAAGGGGGGAGAGAGAGAGAGAGAGAGAGAGAGAGAGAGAGAGAAAAGGGAGATGAGAAGAGACAAGGAGGGAAGCGAGAGGAGGAGAGAGGGAGAGATAGGGAGAGGAAGAGAAGGAAGAGGAGGAGGGAGGAGCAAGAGGGAGAGAGAGAGGGAGGTAGAGAAGAGGGAGATGAGGGACTGAGACCAGTGGAGTAAAGAGGGAGGGAGGGAAGGGAGGAGGAGAGAGGGAGGCGAAAGAAGATTGAGAGGGAGGGACGAGGAAGCTGGAGGAGACAGACGAGGAGAAGCGGGAGGGGGCGGGGGTTGGGATGGAGAGAGGGAGGGGGCGAGGGAGAGGGAGAGAGAGAGAGAGAGAGAGGAGAGATGGAGAGCGGGGGGAGAGGGACGGGGGAAAGGAGAAGGCCGAGAGACATAGGGAGAGGAGAGGAGAGAGATGGAGGGAGGGAGAGGGGGAGGGAGTGGGGGAGAGAGAGAGAGAGGGACGGGAGAGGGAGAGGGAAAAGAGAGAGAGAGAGAGGCGGGAGAGAAAGGGAGAGAGAGGAAGGATGAGAGAGAGGAGGAGAGTGATGGGGGAAGAGAGAGAGAGAGAGAGAGAGAGAGAGAGAGAGAGAGATCAAGGAAGAGAGAGGGATTTAGGGGAGAGAGAGAGAGAAAGGGGGAGACGGGAGCGGGGAGAGAGAGAGAGAACGAGAGATGGAGAGAGAGAGGGGGAGAGATAGGGAGAGGAGGGAGACGGGGTGAGGGAGAGAGGGGAGAAAGACGAGGGTGGGAGAAAGGTGGGGGAGAGAGATGGAGAGTGAGATAGAGAGGGGGAGAGATAAAAGAGATGAAGGAGCGAAAGGAAGGGAGAAGTGGGAGAGACGGATTGAGGAGAGGGAGGGAGAGAGAGGCGAAACAAAGGAGAAGGTGGTGGGAGGGGAGAGGGAGAAGGATGAGTAGAGAGAGAGAGAGGGAGATAGGGAGGGGGGTGGGGTAGAGGGAGAGGTAGAGGGAGAGAGATGGTGGGAGGGAGAGAGGGAGGGAGATAGGGTGAGGGGGAGAGCAGAAGGGAGAGAGGGAGGGAGAGAGAGAGATGGGAAGGAGAGGGAGGGAGGTGGGAGAGAGAGAGATGGGAAGGGAGAGAGAGAGAGAGAGGGAGAGACAGAGGCAGAGAGAAAGGGAGAGAGGGGGGATATAGATAGGGAGAGGGAGAGATATGGAGGGAGGGATAGAGGGGGGAGAGACGAAGAGAGGGTGAGAGGGAGGGAGGGGGGAGAGAGGGGTAGAGAGAGAGAAATAGCGAGAGGGAGAGGGAGAGAGAGGGAGTGAGGAAGGGAGAGAGAGGGAGGGACAGAGGGAGGAAGGGAGAGGGAGAGGGAGAGGGAGAGGGAGAGGCAGTGAGAGGGATGGGGATAGGGGAGAGGGAGAGAGGGAGAGAGGAGGTAGATGAGAGAGAGGGAGAGACATGGGGTGATGGGGGAGGGAGAGAGAGATACGGAGGGAGAGGGAGAGGGAGGGAGAGAGATTGGAGGGAGGGAGAGAGAGGGAGATAGGATGAGGAGAGAGAGGGAGGGAGGGAGAGAGAATAGGAGATGAGAGATATCGAGGGAGGATGAGAGGGAGGGAGAGGGAGAGAGGGAGATAGGGAAGAGGGAGGGAGAGAGGGAGAGAGAGTGTGAGAGGAGAGGGAAGGGAGAGAGGAAAGGAGAGAGAGAGATATGGAGAGGGAGGGAGAGTGGGAGGGGAGGAGAGAGGGAGAGAGAGGAGGGAGCAGCGGATGGATAGGGAGAAGAGAGGAGGGGATTTATAGGGAGATAGAGGGAAATGGATATATATATATATATATATAAGGGGGGGAGGGAGGAGAGTGACGGATGGATAGGAGAGAGAGGAGGGATTATAGGAGATGAGGGAAATGGATATATATATATATATATATATATATATATATATATATATATATATATGTATATATATATATATATATAGAGAGAGGGAGAGAGAGAGAGAGAGAGAGATAGAGAGAGAGAGGGGGGGGGAGGAAGAGAGGGAAAGGGAGAGGGAAAGAGAGAGAGGGAGAGCATGGTAGAGGGGAAAGGGTGAGAGAGAGAGAGAGAGAGAGAGAGAGAGAGAGAGAGATATGGGGAGAGGGAGAGGGCGAGGGTGAGAGAGAGATAGATAGAGAGAGATATAGACAGAGAGAGAGAGGGAGGGGGAGGGAGAGGGAGAGGGATGCAGAGGGGGAACGAGAGGGACAAGGAAGGGGAGGAGGAGGGAAAGGGAGGGGAAGGGGGAGAGAGTGAGTGTGTGTGTGTGTGTGTGTGTGTGTGTGAGAGAGAGAGAGAGAGAGAGAGAGAGAGAGAGAGAGAGAGAGAGAGTAGTTCTATAAGTGTTTGAAAAATACTTCGAGAGAGAGGGATTTCTAATTCTATTTAATTTCTTGCACTATATGCATTTATTTTGGTGTAGACGATGATTTCTAATTTTAATTGATTTATTGCAATAGATGTATTTTTTTTTTTTTTTTGTAGATGGTGATTTCTAATCCTATTTGATTCATTGCACTATATGAATTTATTTAGTGTAGATGCCAATTTCTAATCCTATTTGATTTCTTACATTAGATGCACTGATTTTAGTGTAGAATTTTATTTGTAATAGAAGTTGATTGTTTGCACTAGATGCATTGATTTTAGTGTAGACGATGAATCCTAATCTTCTTTCATTGATTTCTCTATATGCATTGATTTCATTGTCGATGTTGATTTCTAATCTTATTTGATTGCTTGCATTAGTTTGATTGATTTTTCATTGTAGATGTCTTCTAATATTATTTAATTGCGTGCATTAGATGCATTGATTTGAGTGTAGATGATGAGTTTAGATTTGATGTAACTCAATGCATGATGGTACATTAATTTAAAGTGATTTTGTTAACAATGTGAATTGATTTCAGTGTAAGCACAAAAAAATGATGACAATGTCCATTGATTTTTGTGTTGTAGTAATTCAACCTGTTAATATTGGAGAGAAAGAGAGACAAGGTATGAGGTGTACTACAATAGTTTGAGTTCAGGAATAGAATGGTTTATGATCTCAACTATCCTTTTCATATCATTGATATGAAAGGATGAAAAAATAACAAATAATTTAAATATTTTGTAAATCTGACCACTCATTAAAAAAAAATTCAAAATTACGTTATTTCTTGACTTTTGCAAAGAAAACTATAGTTAAAAAGAAATCCTCAAAATATTTTCAAGGAAATAAATTATTTCAAACATTAGCAATGAAACAAATGATTTCAACAGTAATATGGATGCAGTAAATTATTAAAACTAATATTAAATATATATTTAGTAATACTTGGAGGGACATTATTAAGAATTATCGATTGTCAAAAGTTGTGATACCTAAAATTAAATGAAATAAATTTGCATTATCAATCCTCTTGCAGACTATTGAAGAGATTTTCTCCCTTCTTCATGACCAAATAATTACTAATAGAGAACTACACACCCATCTAGAAACATAACACAACAATTGTAGCATTCACACAGTTTACCTTCCAAATCCAAACACATAAACACACAAACCACTCAAAGCATCCAAGGGAAGACATACAAAATATTCAAGGAAAAACTAAACAAAATTAAAAAAGGGTGATATAACCATGTAAATTTCAAATTATAAGGTTTATCTCAAACACATAAATAATAACGAAAATATAAAAATGTGTCATTGTTTCCCTCTACTAGAACCAACCTATTTTTTGACATTGGGTTCAACGTTCCCCGTGTGTTTCGCGACATGGACTAATCGCCTCTCATGGATCCTAACTTTGGAAATTGTAGTGGAGACTAAAGCCTGAAGATTTTGGTCTAATAGCAATCATGATTCCATCAAGTGGTATCAGAGTGACAGGTCTCGAGTTCGAAACTCACCTGGCTCGCATTGGAGTAATATGGATGTTTCAAATGAGTTGGTGTCTAACTTGGCCATAAATTTGGATGCTATGGAATTATTAATTCAATTTTGTTAATGATATTTATATTTTAAAATAAAAAATTAATTAAATACATTTTTTATTAATTTTTCTAATTCAATATATAATATTTATGTTAATTGATTAGATATAATTTGTTAAAGCAATATATATTATTATACAACTTGAGGAGACTTATGATGAAGAGAATTATTTGTTTGTAAGAGGTCATGACTTCAAATCAAGATGTATTCTTGCAATTTCATTTGATTATTGAAAATTTTCATACATTATATGCATGGATAATCATGAGTGGATTATGTCTGAGATAATTTAGTTTTGGATATATAATAACACAAGAAAAACAGTAAAGTCAGAGAGCCTGAGAAATCCTTTTGTAGATATTGATAGCAAGGGTGGTATATTAAGAAAGATATTCGAAGGGTTCATCATTGCCTTCTATTAACCATATAAGTCATTCTCAGTCAACAAACACACCACCTGTGTTGGTGCTAGCCTCATACTGAGAGGTTTTACCTCTCAGATTGTCTAGAACAATTTTTTTGTTGCAATAAGTTTGCTGATTCTCCACATGGATGGAAAATAGGGGATTTTCTGGTTTCCTTTCCTTCTTTTTTTTGAGATATTAGATTTCCTTGAATGAGAATCTTGGTACATCGATCAATCAAGTATCCATTATCCAAATTTTCCTCGCAAGTTGGAGGAAGCTAGAGGAGGCTGTGGAGGAGGAAATAAAATTCCCATAGCCCCTATCGTTATCCTCAGAGTAGATTGAATATAGGCTAGATGGATATTTATGCCAAAAAATTTACTTTCCACAACACATAAGTCCCCTTTCCTTATCATTTTAATGAAAAAACATTAGAGGAAATTTCAACCTAAAAGTGGAATCCTAAGGCAAAATAATAAAACAATGTTAGAATAATAAAATAACAGTTATGAATTTTGAAGGGAAAGGAAGGAAAATAAAAATTTTATTTTATTTTGGTTTTATCGCATTATAGGTTTACTCAAATCTCAAGTGTAGACATTCATTGGATGCATACTTAAATCTGCATTCAATGCATAGCTTTTATGCATACTTTTGAGAAGACCCACATTGATAAAGACGAAGATACACTAAAAAATGTGTTATGTTTTTTTAATGTAACTTAATTTTTTTTATCAATGTGGGTCTTCTCAAAAGTACGCATAATGGGTAATCGTTAGAGGTTGAATTTAATTTTACATCGAATGAGTGTCTGCACTTGAAATTTTAGTAAACCTATAAGGAGATAAGTAAAAAATACAATTAAAAAAAATAGTTTCTCTTAATTTCCCTCCAAAATATTTAGTTGTAGCTATTTTTAAATTTAAATTATTTAGTTTTGTTTACAGATTATGACATGGAAATTATGTGAAAAAATCACTTTTAGGCTAAATTTTCCTCTAATGAAGTTCCTAACTTCAAAGGGACCATTTCCAAGTGTTCCTATTCCCGTGCACTTTCATAGCTGTGACCAATTATCAAATATGATGTATTAAATCTTCATCAAAATGTTTTCCCCCCTGGAAATGTAATGGAGGGGGAGGATGAAAACATCTTCCTTTCTCTCCTCTCATAAGGTATCCTCATTCACATACCATAATTACCAGAGAAGAAAAATATCTGTCTTTAGTTCCAATCTCCTCAGCCTTCACTGCTCTACAAATGAAACAAATACAACCAACTACATAGCAATACATGGGAATGAATGTCTCTCTAAGGAATAATATCTAAATCGATGTCCCAGGTATTCTATGTATGTCGAATCCTTGTATGTTGACCACCTTCCCCTCTACATTAAAATCAATCTCCAACATTAACGGATGAGTATCACAACTAAGCCTCATAAATTAATGCTTTATATTGCATTGGCATGGGAGACATGATGGAAATCATAATTTGATAGGGAAACCTAATCGAGGGTTTGTGCATGGAGTATTATATAAGCTTTCAAAATAAATTCTTCATGGTGATAGAAGTTCTAATTCTTCTTTTCTGTGAGGAATTAAGAGCATAAGTAAATTATTCTCTAAGTTACATTATAATAAATTTTTAAGAAGTATAATCCATGTACATTAGACATTAACCTACAAAGTTAACTCCCACCTCAAGGAATAGGAGAAAAGGGGAAATTTGAATTTTGAAGAGGCTTGATCTAAGCTCGAAAATAACCTTAGTGAAATATAAACCATCTAATATATTTAAATTGAACATTCAATTTTTTGAGGATGCAACACTTCTATTGAGGCCTCATAAATCTATAGGAACAACAAGGGGGATAACCACCCAATCCAGAACTTAAAGAAATTCCTTTTCTATTTAGGGTGGTGGTTCTAACTGGTCAAATTAGGTCTAGTTACCTTTTCCCTTTTTGCTATTGATTTTAGATGTGTCTCTAGTTTCCAATAGACATGGATATCATGTCTTTTATTCTTACTGGTTAGATAAGAGAAGGACCCTTAAGATGTTTTTAATGATACAGCCAAACTACCACTAAGATATACCTTAAAGTTAACCTAGCCTGGACTTTAAGAGTTAATCTATCCATGTCAAGCTAAGTTATTTTATGTAATATTTATTGTTAATTTCATAAATCTAATGCAATATGTAACTTTAATTAATTGTATTAAATATATGTTATTTTATTAAACTTATGTTAATATTAATATGAAATGTATATATCTAACTAAAACATAAACTAATTATTAATTAAAATCTAATAATATCATTATTATATTTAATAAGATTTATCCTAAAGAAATGTTAATATATTATTTAATTTTAAATCTATTTAAAGCTTTTTCTAATTCTATTGATAGTGAAGAGAAATTACTAATTATCACTAACTTGTAAAAGTTAAATTCTCTAATTATATTGTATGAAAAAATAATTTAAACAATATTTAAAAAGAATTAAACTAATATATACAAAAATATATATAATTACAACTCTTTTTATTGATCTATTAATGATTCAAAATTAAAGGTTTAGATCAATACAAAAAATTTGATTGAACCTCACCTAAATGAGTGTGTGTCTTCAAAGAGGCCTTGTTACATGATTAAGCTATAAATATAAAACTAATTTAAATCCTATCTCAGACTAGAAAGAGATAACTATCTCTTTCTAATTCAAAAGAAAAATTGAATAAAATAGGGGAAACGACTGAGATAATTCATCACAAAATTTTGTATTACTTGAAGGAAACAATTGACATTTGACCAATACAAGTGAAAACAAAAATAAACCTGTAAATGAATAATAAATAGTTATCAAACATCACAGGAATACTTGAATGAATTAGAATTTTATTCCGATTTGATTATGTGAAAAAAATAGGAGGAATGACTAATAAAATTCATCAAGAAATTTTTTATTAATTAAAGGAAATAATTCACATTTAATAAACACAAGTGAAAACAAAAATAAACTTATAAATGAATAATAAATAGTTATAAGTCATCACAGGAGTACTTCAATGAATCATAATTTTATTTCGATCTGATTATGTCTTGCAAAGATAGCTTTAACAAGACTTCGATGGTAGAATATTAATGACACAAAAATAGTGTATGATATCAAATAAACATAATACTTTCTAGAATTTGAGATCAAAACAAAAATGAAATTTTCATAGTAAGAAAATAATCCTTCGTTCCGGTAATAGTACACAATAATGAGAATAAATTAAAATCATATTAAAATCCCATTAACATAGTCTTGAGAGAAGCTCTAACCTTGAATAAAAGTACTCGAAATAGTACGAAGCCACTTTAAAACAAAATCATAGATTCTCTACAATCTTCGCAATCAGACAATAAACACTCTACAATAGTGCAAAAGCACAAATTGATATATTACAGAGAAATTCCTTGTGCTGGATCATAACCCCTGTAGAATGGCTATCCTTCTAGCCCTGTAGAGTCTCCTTCTAGCCTCCTTCTTAATTTTTATTCATACTTCTTATATAATCAAACAAATTATTTTGTTTCCTTCTCCTTGAGCTAAGGCTTCAAATCCTGCATTATTCCTCGTCTTTATATTTCATGATTTTTTGTTTCCATAGTTTCTGTAAAATCTCAACCAAAAAATTATTAATAAAAATTATATAAATATGATTAATAACAAAATGGAACTATATATAAAAAAATAAAAAATTCAAATAAGATCTAAAAACTTTAAATAAAATCTTATACCTATTATTTTAACGTATGAGACTTCCCTTTTTACGTAAGTTTTTCTATGTGATATTTCTTGAAGTCATTTTTTTAAAGCTAGACAGTTAATATTCTACTTCCTCTTATTAGCTCTCAGCATTCAAGAGAATTCTTTTAACTCGCCATGAAGTTTCGGAATTCATTTGATCCCATTCTAAAAATGAAATCGCATTGCAGCAGGGATGCTTGTATTTTGCGCTAGTTTAATTTGCACGTAATATTCTTACTTGGAAGTGAACCAATGTACCATGGTTGCATGCTAAGGCATCCAAGAAATCATGTTGCTAAAACGTGGCCATGACAAGAAGATGCATGAATTTATATAAATGATTTCCTTCTCAGAAATTAATAAATTAGGCACCTAACAAACAAACAAATTGTTTTCTATTTGCAATCTGATGCCTGATCTGAGCACTTTAAGCATGCTGGAAGATAATATAATGGAGATTTGAGGAAAAACATATGAGGTCCAGGCATTTTTCAATGACAAAGGAGAGGTGGACTGGCGATGCCTTAAAAATGGTAATAGTTAGCCTTAGACGTGACATTCCAGCCCAACCAGACCAGGCCGTAAAAATATGAGCCTTTTAAAATTCAATACATCGAAGCCTTTACAAAATTGTTGACTTACCTCCAAACATGGACAAAGTCGATTATTAATAATTGATTTGGATCCAATGCTAAAAATAAATCCGAAATATATGTCAAATATACTATCCGTTATGCAAACTAGTTGAGCAGATCTTTGAGCCTTTTTTAGAATTCGATATGTCAAAGTCTTTATAAAAATGTTGATTCTCATTCTAAAAATGTTTTTTGGGATTATATTTTGTTTTAAAGAGAATTTAATATATTTAAAATTTTCAAAATAAAATGTTTTTTGGGATTTTGATGTTTAAATAAAGAAAATAAACATAGTTTTAATTTAATCTAATGATTTTATAAACTATTAAAATAATGAAATTATATTCATTTATGTACAAGGTATAAAAATGGATAATATGGTAAATTAATGATTCACTCTTTTGTAAACTTTTGAGCCAAGTGATAAAGCTCTGAAAAGTCAAGAATTTTCTAAAATTCATTTAGAGGGAGTTGAAAAATAAAGGGTCCCTGTAATAAATATTCACAATTTATAAAAAAATCTAAAATCAAACAAATAATATAATATACAAATAAAAATCCAAAGCGGCTAAAACACATCCAATCTTCAAACAAGTGCATTTCACAACAACTAGTCCAAATGAGGTAAAAAAAAATTAATATATACATATAAGGACAAATTGAAGTCATTTAGGCCTTTCTTCATTCTCAAAATCCAATAATAGTACTATCAAGTGATCGGTTAAAAGTGTCCCCATTTTTCATTTATAAGTGAAAAATGGGGGGTTGTGTTTCACCACAACAATGGCGACATACTGGGAAGAACTAGTTATCTATGTTTAAATTGATGATAAAATTCAAAGGAAAAAGAAATAGAAGGTAAATTAAATCAAAATACTAAGATTCATACTTTTCTTTGAAACTTTTAACTAAAGTCAAAATACTATCATTTTGTATATCTTGTAAGTATTGACTATAAGAGGGATGATTACGGACAACTATTTAATGACAACTTAAACTTAAAGAACACAAACATGTTGTTTTGTTTAGTGATAAATATGAACTCTTATAATCATAGGTAGAACCACTGCTAGCAACAGGCGTCCATAGCCTTGGCAGGGTTACCTCTTAGCACAAGATGTCAGTATCCCATCTATGTTTGAATTTTCAAAGAAAATTTTATTTTATTAAAAACCTGAGAACCATTGCCCTAGCTTGGTGACCAGATCATGACAATTCCATTCACAAGTTTTGATAGTCATGAACAAGCCGGCTCGTGATGAGACCTCTTGTCTGACAACATAAATTTGTGAGCCATTATCCTGATGTGGTAAGCAGATTGACAATGTCATAATTGTCAGAACCTATGATCATGGTAGGCTGGCTCTGTACAGAGACCGCCTATCTTTCAGGTTCTTTGTAGATTTTAATTTATACTCTGATAATTGGAAATAATAGATGGGGAGAAAAATTATCTCTTTAAGATATTTGGGATGACATGGAAGAGTTTAAAAACTAAAGTTTTGATATTGCTTTGTGTTACTTTAGCTAAAGCTGATTTTAAGATAAATTATCGTAAAAATAGACTCTTATGTTATAGATTGAGATTTTCAAAATGATAATAAAGAAACAATCAGAGTTTCAAATTAAAATCCAAATGGAAGCAATTTTGAAAATTAACCTGATATTCTTCCTTTAACCCTAGAATTCTTTTAAATATAGAGTTAATAATTTCCAATGAATGAAAACAAAGTTGAAGGGAAAAAATCCTCTTACTAACAGTTCATAATACTACTAAAAGAATATGATTATGTCCTCACAAAAACAATATGTTTGCATTTACAAATATTCGTCAATTCTATTATTGTTTTTTTATTATATATATATATATATATATCAAGAGTGATCATCTTCTTGAGTTTATTAAAATCGAATTAAATTAAATGAAAAAATAGCAAACCAGAAAGAAGACCATCAAGAGAATAGATCATGAGGAAAATATTTACAAGATAAAAAGTATAAAATTATGAATATGTTTTAAAATTAGAAATTTTATCTTGTAATATTTTTGTTAAGTGTTTCTCTTATTTTAAAAGCATAGATGCAGTCTTAAGGTTTTTTATTTGAAAGCTTTAATAGAAATTTTCAACCTTTCGCCAATTTTTCTTAAAGCTTATCTTGTAAGTCTTTTAACGATCATGTTTTAAGAGTAAGATTAACAATTAGTTTCAAAAAGATTGTGAATGAAGTAGGAAGGAAAATTTTGGAAAAGGAGAAGGAATTCCCTGTATGGATCATGGTGATTTTATTTTCTAAATTGCTTTTGGTAGCAAAAACAAATCCTAAAATTGCACTCGTAAAAACCTGCAAATGAAAGAAGACAAGGATAAGAAAATATAACTAAAATAGAAAATAAAAGAAAGGAATAAAGGAGAAATGAATATCAACATGTACATAGACTTGAGAAAAATGCATACCAAATTACCTTGTGAATCTTGACATCTTTGTATGAAGAGTATATAAAAATAGGCAAGACTAGTTATATTTATCTCTAAGTTTGGATATGTTGAAAATAATTAATTATTGAATCTAAAAACTAAGCAATACTACAAGGATTCTTCACATGACAACATAAAAAGGAATTGACGTATGAATAAAGTGAATGATAAAATATTGTATGCCATTATTTGACCTTTTGTCTTGTGAGATCCTTTTATTAATTAACCATTATTTAAAATGTAAATTCAAATCTCATTGAAATTATATGAGTAGAAAGTGGAAATTAGCCCTATATTTGAGTTAACATCTTAGAATGTGGGATTTATCATTTATCAAATGTAAAAATTATTTTGTCAAAGAAAACCTCAAAGATGCCGGCTAAATGTATGATAAGGTCCCATCTTTATTCGTTAAAATATCATAATTGCATTATTTTGGAAAACAACAAAAAAAATGAAACAAAATTAAATTTATTCCTACTCTAAACCTTTTGAAGGAAAATGACTAGGTATAGTCATATTTCCAATGTAACCAAGAACTAATTTTGTTACCTGCAAAAATATACATTACATGTGTTAGAAAAAGATAAATCTTAATTATTAAACTATATACAAAAATCCTAGAATCTTTATGCATGTTAATTCCTAAAAATGAAAATAGAAGAAATTTATAATTAGAAAATTTTATGCTAAAATGATTTTCTAACTAAAAATAAAATCTATCAAAATATGTACAATCTAAAGGGTTATAGATAGTACATTTAAGGATCCACCAAGGTTCTATATTTGAAAATTGTGCAATAGAAGTATTAACATCAATTGTTTCTAAGATTTTACAGAAATTGTCATTTTCCCTTGTGAGATGTTGATCGTCATAATGAAGAGAAAAAAAAGGAAAATCCTTAGAGGAATCTATTATGTGTACATCAGAATTGTGACAATTAACCAACTCATGATTAATGCTAAAAACTTGTAATAGAGTTTGATGATCTAAATCATTATGGAAGGAGGCAATTTTGAGCTTAAAAAATGAATCAAATGATCTAAACTCATGAATATCGTGATTATTAAAGATCACATCCTTTTCAAATGATTTATAGGTATCTTGAATATTGTAGAAAAGATGGATAAGGATTTCCAGATTTATATCAATAAGTAATTGATCATTTAAAAATACCCCTTGCATTTCTTAAGTTTTGAACTAGCAAATATTCGAATAGGTTGACACATACAAGGACTAGGTTGCAAATAATGACAAAAATAATGTAAGTTAGGTGAATTTTCTTCAAGATGATCATTTTTGTTTCCCTGGATTAATGATGTGTCATGTGTTGTCGCAATAGAATCTAGCCCATTTCCAAAAGAAGAATTATTGTTATGATTATTCATTAAATCTTGTTGTTGTGTAGAATTTGATTCTATTGGATGTGAATCATTATCATAAACATTAAGAGGTACCATACAGATGATTTCTGATATAAGATTCTCTTCTGATGTTGATGGTTGAGAAATATTAGAGTTTTCATTTAAATATTCGATAGGATCAATAATAGAATGAAGATTTATTGCTGGAGATTCCTCTTTATGTTTCCTATGAGTTCTTATATTATGTTTTTGAATAACAGAGGTAATTTTCTCAATTAAAATTTTCTTAGGAGGTAAATCGTCATAATGAAATATATAGCATAATAACATAAATCTCTCAGAAAATTTGCTAACAGTTTCATTATCAAAGATTTTAAAGTCATCAAATTCTAAACAAAAATTCTTATAGTTGTAATTGTGATGAGAAAAAAAAAATACCTGCATAAAGTGATTCCAAGAGTGAATACACTTAGCTGGTAGGATCTTATACCATTCTTGAATCCTTCCTTAAATTGTGAGAGTGAATAACCTGCAAATTTCATTTTCTTTAGTGATGTTAAAACATTTGCATTTACATATAAATTGAACAACATGATCTAAAGCATAAATGAAATTCTCACCATCATATTGCAATTAGTATATTGATTCAAGTTGTCTCTTGGGTATACCTCTGGTAGGCTTGCTTGAGCTAAAAGCATGACCCAATGTTGGAATACAAATAGGAGCCATGGCTAGTTAAAAAATGTTAAAACAATACTTCATGCGGATTAACTAGCTCAGCCCTCCTTCTAGCACCAAAAATGTTAAGGCCTCAGAAATATGTGGTAACAACAAGGGGGATAACCACCCAGTTTGGAACTTTAAAAAATTCCTTTTCTATTTGGGATGGTGGTTCGAGCTGGTAAAATTAGCTCCAGTTACCTTTTCCCTTTTTCTATTGGTTTAAGATGTGTCTCTAGTTTCCAATAGACATGGATATCAGGTTGATTATTCTTACTGGTTAGATAATAGAATGACCCTTAAGATGTTTTCAATGATACACCCAAACTGCCACTAAGATCTACCTTAAAGTTAACCTAGCCTGGACTTTAAGAGTTAATCTATCCATGTCATGCTAAGTTATTTTATGTAATATTTATTGTTTATTTCATAAATTTAATGCAATCTATAACTTGTATTAATTGTATTAAATCTATGTTATTTTATTAAACTTATGTTAATATTAATATGAAATGTATATATCTAACTAAAACATAAACTAATTATTAATTAAATCTAATAATATCATTATTAGATTTAATAAGATTGATCCTAAAGAAATGTTAATATATTATTTAATATTAAATCTATTTAAATCTTAACCTTTCTAATTCTATCGATAGTGAAGAGAAATCACTAATTATGACTAACTTGTAAAAGTTAAATTCTATAATTAGATTGTATCACAAACTAATTTAAACAATATTTAAAAAGAATTAAACTAATATATACAAAAAATATATAATTACAACTCTTTTTAGTGATCTATTAATGATGTAAAATTAAAGATTCAGATCAATACAAAAAGTTTGACTAAACCTCACCTAAATGAGTGTGTGTCTTTAAAGAGGCCTTGCTACGTGATGAAGCTATAAATATAAAACTAATTTAAATCCTATCTCAGACTAGAAAGGGATAATTATCTTTTTCTATTTCGAGAGAAAATTTGAATAAAATAGGGGAAACGACTAATATAATTCATCACGAAATTTTGTATTAATTAAATGAAACAATTCGCATTTAACCAATACAAGTGAAAACAAAAATAAACCTGTAAATGAATAATAAATATTTATCAAACATCACAGGAATACTTGAATGAATTAGAATTTTATTCCAATTTGGTTATGTGAATAAAATAGGGGGAATGACTGATATAATTCATCACTAAATTTTGTATTAATTAAAGTAAAAAATTCACATTTAACCAATACAAGTGAAAACAAAAATAAACCTGTAAATGAATAATAAATAGTTATCAGTCACCACATGAATACTTGAATGAATTAGAATTTTATTTCGATCTGATTCTATCTTGCAAAGATAGATTTAAGAAGACTTCGATGGTAAAATATTAATGACACAACAATAGTGTATGATATCAAAGAAGCATAATACTTTCTAGAATTTGAGATCAAAACAAAAATGAAATTTTAATAGTAAGAAAATAATCTTTTGTTTTAGTAATAATACACAATAACAAGAATAAATTAAAATCATATTAAAATAACATTACCACAGTCTTGAGAGCATCTCTAACCCTGAATAAAAGTACCCGCAATAGTACGAAGCCACTTTATAACAGAATCATAGATTCTCTGCAATCTCTGCAATCAAATAGTAAACACTTTACAATAGTGCAAAAGCACGAATTGATCAATTACAGAGAAATTCCCTGTGCTAGATCATAACCCCTGTAGAATGGCTATCCTTCTAGCCCTGTAGAGTCTTCTTCCAACCTCCATAATGTTTATTCATCCTTCATATATAGTCAAACAAATTAGTTTTTTTCCTTCTCCTTGAGCTAAGGCTTCAAATCCTCCATTATTCCTCATCTGTAGATTTCATGATTTTTTGTTTCCACAGTTTCTGTAAAATCTCAACAAAAAAATTATTAAGAAAACTAATATAAATATGATTAATAAGAAAATGGAACTATATAAAAGAAATAATTTTTTTTCAAATAAGATCTAAAAACTTTAAATAAAATCTTAAACATATTATTTTAACGTATGGGACTTCCCTTTTTACGTAAGATTTCCCATGTGATTTTTCTTGAAGTTGTTTTTTTAAAGCTCAGTAGTTAATATTATGCTTCGTCTTATTAGCTCTTAGCATTCAGGAGAATTCTTATAACTCGCCATGAAGTTTCAGAATTCGTTTGATCCCATTGTAAAAATGAAATCGTATTGCAGCAGTGATGCTTGTATTCTGCGCTAGTTTAATTCACACGTAATATTCTTACTTGGAAGTGAACCAATGTACCATGGTTGCATGCTAAGGCATCCAAGATATTGTTTTGCTGAAACGCGGCCATGACAAGCAGATGCATGAATTTACATAAATAATTTCTTACTCAGAAATTAATAAATTAGGCACCTAACAAAAAAACAAATTGTTTCCTATTTTCAATCCACTGCCTGGTCTAAGCACTCTGAGCATGCTAGAAGATAAGATAATTGATATTTGGGGACAAACATATGAGGACAGTCGGGCAGTGTTCGATGAAAAAGGAGCGGGGGACTCGCTGTTCCTTAGAAATTGTTATAGTTAGCCTTAGACGTGACATTCCAACCCCACTAGTCTAGGCCGTCAAAAATGTGAGCCTTTTAAAATTCGATACATCAAAGCTTTTACAAAATTTCTGATGTCCCTGCAAACATGGGAAAAATTGATTATTAATAATTGATTTGGATCCAATGCTAAAAATAAATCCAAAATATATGTAAAATATCATATCTGTTATGCAAATTAGTTGAGCGGGTCTTGGAGCCTTTTTTAGAATTCGATATGTCAAAGTATTTATAAAAATGTTGATTCTCATTCTAAAAATGTTTTTTTGGATTTTATTTTGTTTTAAAGAGAATTTAGTATATTTACTATTTATATTTACAACTTTCAAAATAAAATGTTTTTTGGGATTTTGATGTTTAAATAAAGAAAATAAACATAGTTATAAATTAACCTAATGATTTTATAAACTATTAAAATAATGAAATTATATTCATTTATGTACAAGGTATAAAAATGGATAATATGGTAAATTATTGATTCACTCTTTTGTAAACATCTGAGCCAAGTGATAAAACTCTGAAAAGTCAAGAATTTTCTAAAATTCATTTAAAGGAGGGAGTTGAAAAATGAAGGGTCCCTGTGATAAGTATTCACAATTTATAAAAAATATAAAATCAAACAAATAATACAATATACAAATAAAAATCCAAAGCGGCTAAAACACATCCAATCATCAAACAAGTGCATTTCACAACAACTAGTCCAAATGAGGTCAAAACAAATTAATATAGACATATAAGGACAAATCGAACTCATTTAGGCCTTTCCTAATTCTCAAAATACAATAATAGTACTATCAAGTGATCGGTTAAAAGGGTCCCCATTTTTCATTTATAAGTGAAAAATGGGGGGTTGTGTTTCACCACAACAAGTTCATAATCATGATTAAAGATAATTGGAAACCTACGATTACTATTGAAGAGAAATTTCATTTGTTTAATTTTAAAAAAAAAAATTGAAATAACAAAGAAAATGTAGTTGCCTAATGGGAAGGAGATAAAAATTAAAAAATAGGATATGTTATTCAAAGAAGTGGAATGACAGCATCCTTGAAAAAAAAATTACAATAGTAATGGGTATCGCAGTTTGAATGAGGATAAAAAATTGAGTGTAAAGCTTGTAGAATAAAAGAGATAAGAACATAATATTGATGAAATAATAATGAATTCTTAAGAATAGGGCCATATGGATAGAATCAAGGTCATGAAAATACCAAGTTTTCCTTAGACATGTAATAATAGGAACAACATCAACTCATTTTGGAAAATTAACAAGAGAAATGATAGTCCAAAAATATGTTGTTGAAGGAGTCAATTACTTCTAGGGACCCTAGGGTTGTTATAATTATGTAAGTAGTATAGCTATCAAACTCATTTCCTAGACTTGTAAATATGACAAACCAAAAAGTTGTAAAATCACAATTGCAACAAATATTATAGATATTTTAAAATGCCAATATTGCCACATGGCCTTCCTATATAATTATTTATAGGTTTTTTTGTAGGAGATTATCACACTAATTTTATAATATTGATTCCTAAAAACAAAACCCAAACAACCTTTGAAAAAAAATTCAGTGTCCTTATACAATTTCATCTACACAATTATCTCAACATTTATTGCAAAAAGAGGGAATGGTGTTTTATCAAGGAAATTTATGGCCAATGGTTTGAGTTTTTATAGGGAATACAGTTCCAAAAGAGAATGGGGATCACACAAGAAATTATTCACCCAATGAAGGTTACGGATTAAATATCAATGGTGATTAAAGTTGACACCTACAAATCACATGATAAGGTAAGATTGATTTACCTAAGACCTATTCTTATACAATTATGATTGTTATTTGGGTGATGATCTATATTACTTCGCTATATTTGGTTATCATAATCAATTAGTTGACACCCCAATGGCCTAAAATAGGAAGGGGTATTAGGTAAGGGTTCCCCTCACTGAATTTTCTATTTTTTTTAGTTTCTAAACTACTAAATAGGTTAATAAAGGAGGCTTTAAAAAATGGTTGTTTCAAAGTGATAAATGATGGAACAACATATAATATCACACACCTCCTTTTTCTGGATAATGTCCAGAAATTTTTTTGATGGAACAAGAAGAGTAATTAATAAAGTTGGAGGTATATTGGTGTTGTAGCATCTACAACCCCACTCCAAAATATTTCATATGCTTCAATTTTAGAGCCTACATTTTTTCTATAAGAACTATCATTTTCAATATCGTTAAGTGTTCCTTTTGATTTTATAGTTTTTTAATCACTTATCTTTTCATGGAACACTTGTGTGACGATGATTGAGTCTTGTCAATGACATTTGAATGACTTTTTATGAAAATTAAACTCTCTCCCAAAAACAAGCTAAATATTTTCTTGATCTAACACTATTTGTTGGTATTCCCTCAAGGAACTACAGAATCCCATGCAACTCGAAACTTCAAAACTCCTTAATAAACTGAGTTGCATAATACTATGACACAGGAAGTCATTGAGAAAGTAAAAGGCATTATCCTCCTATAAGAGTCAACACTGCACAATCAACTGAACAAGTGAACTCTGTAATACCTTGTCACTGGAAATTGCATAGTATTTCCTACCAGTGGACTGCACAGTCTTCCAAAAAAAGCCAATTATGCATCCCTAAAAGATAGGGAGTGCACATTACTCTTTGACCATGTAGCACAAATTTCCATTTCCAATCTATGGACAAGTTTCTCTTTCTTCTTGATTTTCGTCATGCACATAATAAACAATAACCCTAATCCCATGGGGTTAAATATATAAAATAAAGGTTTTTAGAGCTCACTTTCACATTTGAAATTGGAGCTATATCCATATCCATGAGTTCAAGGAACTTTAGATTTTGTTTGCAACACTATTCCATGTAAGTTTCTAAAGTGTCACTTTTTTCTACATTTTCCATCGCTTTTGTTTCTTTTGTGTGTGAAAGTGCCGCTTTTCCTATTTATTCTTGTATTTATTAGATTTTATGCTATTAATACCTTGTACAAGTGTTGTTTCAGTCTATGGAGTTATTTTTACCAGTGTCACATCCCTTCCCAGTCTTTTCTCCTAACAACGATTACAGCTGATAGGTCTTTTTATGCATGCATCTTATTTCCTTCACGTGATCTTATCTCATCAAAAATAGTGATTGGGATAACTCATTGAAAATAAAATCTACACTTGTCTCTTCCTCATTCCAAAATTTGAAGCTTTTCTCTCTCTTTGGATGAACTACAACATCCTTAAGGCTTGTTGCCTCCTCCCACTATGCATTGTGTGATCCAAATTTACGTAGGAACAAAATGAAATACACATTCAAAATATAAACACAATGCTACAAAAAAAATGAACTTGAATTCATTAATGATAAATAATGGATAATATTTACATGCAGAATAGAAATAAACTAGCTTGGGCAATGGTAGCTTATCTCTTGGAAGAGATGTGATGGCTACATACCTCTAAATTGTGTTACAATGAGGCTCGAAGGCATTTTTACTATTTTGAAATAAGGTATAACACTAAAAATCAAAAAACCTAACCCTAGGAGATGAAGCAAAAAAAATTTGTGGGCCCGGTTAGTTCATATATCAACCTCTCGGGGTCCTAACTTTTGCATACAATATTTGTCCAATGCTTATAATACCTTGTTAGAAATATATATCCAATGAATAGAAAATTTGGATACAAACCCATGTTGTTGGCTATAATATTTCCCATTTAATAAAAAAACATCTTTTAGGGCCTCAAAATGGCTCTAGAAGTTTAGGACCCGAAAAAATGCCAAAAATAGTAAATTGCGCTACATTTAAGAAAATAGAAAAAACAAATTGGGCGTCTATGTGGAGTAGAAGGGTGGCCACCAATATCCACTTGGATAATTCCTCCTACATTAAAAGTTAATGGTCCCCATTGCGTTGATTTCCTCCATGAGATGGGGAAACTTCTGTTGAATTTAGTCCCTAATGAACCAATTTCCCTGGTGCAGGAGCTGGAAAATTTTAAAAACTCGGTATACTTGGAGCATTTATTTGTGAGTTTTCTTGATCTATGTTTCCATGATCCGATCATATTTTTATGTTTAATGCATTCTAGGTTGAGTTATGTTGGTGTCAACTACTCAATGATTTCTTATGTATCCAACAATGGTGGAAATTAGGGCCGAAGGTGGTCCACATTTAATATGAGGTGAAAGCCAAGGAATCGGGGAATACTGAGATCAATTTTTTTTTCTCCCACAACCTTGGTGATGGTGTAAGCCTTGTATCAAAGTGACCAAGACTTTTGATGGGTTCCAAAAAGGCGTTATTTTTTCATATGTAACCAAACTTTATCACCCACCCGAAACTAATGTGGCACCCAATGGTTATCATGCCATTTATTATACTTAGCATTGTATTTCTCAAATATGTAATGAACCTGCTAGAATTTGTGTTGAATGTGCTCAATGAATATGGCAGCTTTATCAACTTTGGACCAAACATGGTCAGAGTCTTCCTGTGTAGTTGTAAAAATAAATGCAACATCAATGCGACATAATGGTTGAAATCCTAAGCCCACTTCAAATGGGCTATAGTCAGTCAAGCTATGGAGAGCTTTGTTATAGTTATGTTGCATAGAGAGAATACTCTCATCATGTTTTCATGGATGCTTGGAGTTGTACATGTGTAGTATGTGCACAGTCATCCTGTTGATGACCTTTGTATCGCCATGAGTGTGGGGGTGGAATGTAGTTGACTTGGTGAGCTTGGTGTTCAATAATGACCAAATTTTCAACCAAAATTTTCTTAGGACCTTGATATCTTGATGTGATGTAATGGCTTATGGGATCCGAAAATGCACCCACAATCGTACAAATATATCTTTGCCAGTGGCTTCTTCTATAATACTCTTATTGCAAGCAGCCAATATGGGCATCTTAGAAAATTTATCAACTACAACAAATATATAGTCACTGTCATGACTAGTAGAAGGAAGGCTAGAAATATAGTCCATGGAGATGAATTCCCATGGCTGACTAGGAGTAGGAAGGGGAGTATATAGGCATTTCTTCTTAATTTTTGGTTTGACCATGGCATAGCTAGTGCAATATCTGATGTATTTTGCAACATCCTCTCAAAGGTTTGGTTAATAAAAATACTTATATAAAATGACCAAATTTTTATCCGCACCAAAGTGTACCATGACCCAACTGTACTATGCCTCCTGAATCAGCTTGGCACACTCATTTAAAGGAACAAAAATGTGGCCTAGGTAGCATAATAATGCATCCTGTAGGTGGAAGACAGCTTGCTTGTCATCCACTTACATCTGGTATGTGGTAGCAAACTCAAGATAATTTTCATATATTTGTGGCCATCCAAAGTTCTTGTTTCCATAAGAGTTGAGAAAAATGGTCAATGTTGCAACTGGGGGATGATTGAGGCAATCTGCAACTCGATTGGTGCTACCATTCTTGTATTTAATGTTAAAATGAAACTGTAACAGATATGTGTACCACTTATGATGGCGATCATTTTGAAACATCCCTTGTGTTTGTACAAATTGAATATGTTGGTGATTTTTCGGATGACCATCTCCTTCCCCACAATGTAATGTTTCCATTGTTGGAAAGTACATCTCTTTATCATAGGTGGGATATTTTAAAATTGTATCATAAAGAGTCTCATTTTTATAGACCACTAGATGCCCTAGTTGGGTGATAACTACATCAATAACATAGTCAGAGGTGTTTGTCTCAATTTCAAATGGTTGTTGCAAGTCTGGAAGATTAAAGACGATGCTTCATGTCAGTATTAAAATTCGTAGTATGTGTACAAAAAAATCTTCCCTTAAATTGATGGTGGAATGAAACCCTAACAACGAAATATGGTTGTATACGCTTGAGATCTGCAATAAAAAACAAAGAAAACCCTACAGCCAAACATATCTTGCAAAAATAAACACATAATAGTAAGAAATTAAAGTTTAATAACCCAATGAAGCACTTAATCAATTGATAATTTTATTAAATCACCTAGTGAGGAGAAATTACAACATGGGTCTGTAGTTTCCCCTATGTGGGATGGGTCCTTTTCTTGTCCTTGTGCTTAAGCTATGTGATTCTCTCTAAACTTGCAATGGGAAAGAAAACAAACAAAAAAAACTTGAACTAAAGTTGGAGCTCAAGTGTAATGAAATGATAATGGTGACGATAAAATGGTCATGGTGAAGAATGGAGAGAAAACCCTATCTTTATAAAAAAATATTAGAATAGATTGAGAATTAGAAAATATTAAAATATTGTTGACTATTTCAAAATCCAATCATTGTGGATATTTTATTATATTTTTTTGAGAGGGAAAAGGTATTTAAAATGGTCAAATATCTTTATTTAGAAAGTGGTTGAAGTAATTAACAAATAAAAATGATGTATTAATCACTTTGTGAGAATTAAAAAGGAAACAATCCCTAAATGGTGGTTTAATAATGATCTCATAAGAGAAATAGAGGATAAATAAGGAATAATAAATAAATAATGGCTTATTTATTTTTCCACGGTGATTAATTCAAAAGTGATAAGAAATAATTATCAAATAATGATTTAACAATTATTTCTTGAGAATGTTAAATAAATAATGACTTATTTAATTATTCTCATGGGGTTTTTATATTTTAATGAGAAAATGATGCCTAATATGGGTTGGATTACCACTAGATCTACCTATTTTCTCTATAGACATTGTTCCATATTGCATAAAAAAAACCAATTTTGAAACATATAATCAATCAGTAGGGTTTGAATCTAATAAAAAACCCCAGATCTGTATGTGCCCTTTTTATTTTAACAAAATCTAAATTCTCAACAACATATTTCATTGCTAAAACTGAATATGTTCTTAATGCCATTCATGAATGCTTCATTCAAACTAGATATTGGCATTCCATTGTCAGAAACACATTAATGCTCCTTTCAAACAACATATTAGACTTTCATCAGTGGAAAAACATTCTTTATGCCTTTATCAAATCTTTGTGCTCTCTGGAACCTTTTCCATCGATCTTATCATAGAACTGGAGCTCTCTTGGAATTGGTGTGACCAATCGGGAGGTTATTGGAGCATGTTTCAATGTAAAATGGAAAAACACAATGTTCACGCAGAGTGATTCGCCACAGATCCGGAGGAAGTCTAGAAAAATCAAGATTTGGTCATAACCCTATGTTTTTAGTTGAGGCTACACATTCATTGTGCATGTATTGCAGACACACCAGAGATGCTACATAAACACCTTTGAGGTGATATGCATACAATTGCAGCACTATGCTTGCCTTCACATGCTACGGTTTCACCTGTATGCTAATCCTCACCTCAGCAACTGACAAAGTGATCGATCTCTATATCTAGGCTGGAACTTTGACCCTTGAAAACAAATTTAGACTACAATTAACAACAAACTCTACGTTCAAATCTAACTTAAGAGCTTTAGTTGAACCTCATCTAATAAATAGATAAATCAAAGCTTGATCCTGAAGCTAGAACCTTAACTGGTTCAAATCATCATTATGTTTCCTCCTCAAAGGGATTTGATGCTCTGTAACTTAGAATAAAAATCACCACATATTCCTTTGTGTACAAGAGTGAGCCAGTCTAACTTGATCACTCTGTAGCTTCTTTCACTTCCCAAAGTATTAACATAAAGATTCACAATATCAAATCTAAACTTGAATCAAATTCATAATAGGAAATAGTACTAGTCCTATCACTACTGTGTATACTCTATTATAATAAGAACCCAAAAAAATTGATCGATTCATCACATTAATGGATCATACACCCAATCACACCAGAATAATTTCAATTAGTAAATTCAATAAAACTCTTATTATTTACACCATAAAGGGATGATCAATACAATTTGCAATAATGTCACACTTCCCTCTCCTTTTGGTCTCATGGACCTTCTCATACTTACACTTCTCACTCTCTTCCACTCACTATATACTCCCTATCCAATCCAACCATGAATACCTTCAAGGCATATCATATTTATAATAAAACTATTCTGAACTAATTTTAGTTCAGGTCCTATAAAATATCCTCACCAAATTCCTAAAATCCCTTACTCAATATCCAAGAGATATTTCAGCTCCATAAAATATGCATGGAAATTCTAACACCTTAGACCTAAAATGTTCTCACACATTCAATAATAATCACAAATTAATCATCATTTTAATAATTAAAAAATTAGGGAATCTCTCCCTTCATAAAATAAACATTCCCCTTAGGTTTCTTCAAAAAATCTTCCATGATCTCCTAATCTTGAATTGTTTTTTTGAAGTCATCCTGGTTTCAAAACTTTATGGTGTTGCTCACCACATGCTTTACCATATTGTTTTTGCCTTGTAGATGTATGCATTCCTCTTGGATCCCAATTCTTAAATTGTATTTGTGCAGTCATATTTCTCTTACTTGAATTAACAATCACCTTCTTGTTCTTTCTTTTGTTCCCTATTATCCACTTGAAAGATTTTATTTCCAATGTTGTATTCTTTATCTCTACCCGCTGTTGATTTCTACCTCTTTGGACTGAATAATTTATTCCTTCACAATATATCTTACACTCAACAAATTTCATTCTCAAGGTTTCAAAATACTTAAAACCTTGCACAATGCACCTTTTATCAATTGTTTTATCTTGTGCTTACACTATCACCATCATGGGTTGCCTCCAAGAGGCTATTTGTTGATCATGATGAATATCAGTACACAATTCATTGATAGAAGTTATAAGATACCATTCCTCTAATTTTCCCATTGTCCACACATCCAATGATTTATGTGGAAGTCCTTCATCTTCAAACACACTTAACTGCTTGCTTGGTATGAAAACAAAAAATCAATCTCCTGTATGTTGATTTTCGATTGTGACAACTTTCCCTTGAATTTCTTCATCTTGCCAATTGATCTTTTCATTCACATCATATTTATCTGCACTGTCAGCTTCTACACCATCAAATATTTGGTCTTCACCTCCTTTTGGACTTGTGAACAATTTTTTTTTAAATTCTGCCATGTCTCTTTCTCTACAGTCCTCTTTGGCTTCAATAGTACCCTACATAAGAGTTGTTAAAATTATTCTTTCTTCATCCAAATTTCCATCCAATTGGGAACACTGCTCTTCATGCAAACCATCCACTAAATTTTTCTCTAAATCCTGAAAAAAATTAAAAATAAAATATTTCATGATCATCATGGTCATCTGTAAATGATCATACACAATTGCATCTTAAAAATTATAATATTCCTGCTGCAACCAATTCAGAAATTTAAAATATGAATTATCTTCAAGCCTATCCCTTTGATCTCTGTCAACCTTCCAAGCATTTCTTACATTCTCAAACCTATATTTACAATTCTTGTCACCCTAAAGTAATCTTTTCCATTCAGCCATCAATGTTCCAACCTTGTACTGTGAGATAATTTCAAGAGTTTTCTCCCACTTTCCTTCATAAACTTCCGAGGAATATGATTTCCTTAACCATTCTCCTTTCATATGCTCCACAGAAGTTTGATTTATTCCATCTTTTGTACCTTCACATTCAAACATTTTGGAGAAATTCTATTCTTCCTGACAATTGTTGGGCTCCTGCTTAATTTCCAACATACATTTCTCTTATTTTTGGCTGCAATTTTCTGTTACATGATCTTCTTCTTGTACTTGTTATCTATCTCCTGTAGCTCTCTGATCACAATCAACAATCTAATTTCTGTTCCAATTAATTCTTGGTTCTGCAATAAACCTCTTCATGACCTTTCTAAGCAGAGCCATATTGATATTCTGTCCTTCCATGAGAAATTTCTAGAAATTCTTCTCCACAATTGTCTTAATAAGTTAGTCACCTTATTTTCCTAACTGCATGAGATAATAATATCTCTTCTTCCTCAATTCCTTGGATGCTTCCTAGTCTCTGAATATTTACAGTTTCTTTTCCATTGACAGAATTGTCTTGAGGTGCACTGTCCTTATCAACTCTTCCTTTTCCATAATTGCACATCTGCAAGACATACATTGTCTCCTCCTTTTCCAGTTTCCAATAACTCTCAGTAATACAAAAAATTTCTTCAGAAATATTTAGATAAACACTCAATTAAAAAATGTACAACCAATGAATTATACCTCCCATATTACTCCTCTTTTCACAAAATTGTGAAATTTTGATATGATTTCTTTCATAACCTTCTTCAAGGTTGTCTTCATGCACAAGGCTGGACTTCCTTATTCTAAAAAACTCCTTTGAAACTGTTGAAATCCATAATCAACTACCCCTTGTTGTCCTTTACAAGCATATTCCTTCTTTTCTTGGACTATTGCTCCTTCCTTCGTTTTTGGCATTTTTTAAGCTCCATTTTCTTGATATTTAGTACCTAAAACTTCATAATCATACAAACAATTAGGTTAAAATACATCAAAATTTCCTTCTTCACTTGATTTCATTGAAATCTCCTTTCTTTGTTACTCCAAGAACTCCATCATCCCATCGCTCTCATCATCATCCTTTCATAGGATTGATCCTTCTTCAGGTTCACAAAGTGAACCTCTTCTCTATGTTTACTTCTACTAGTTATCTTTTCCTCCTTCATCCAAATACTCATATTTTGCATCAAATTCTTGGAAAATAGCCCCATAATAGACCACTTGACACTTTTTCTTACATTCACTCTATATTTCAGATCCTCTCTAATCTCCTTTTGTAGCAGTTGTTCCAAATGATTGATTTGTGCCCTTAATTCAACCATATCCCTCTCAATTTCTTCATCATATACTCTCCTTCTGCCATCTATTATGGAATCTCCTTTCCTCTTTATATGGATTTCTTCTAAGCCTTTCCTCTGACTCTTTGGAGTCATTTTCACCTTTCCTCTTGTGAACTTTCCATGTCCACTTGGGAGCTACACTAAAACCTTTCTCTTGTAGCCAGTCTCAATTACAGATACACAATCCCCTATCAAGCTTCCCTCTTATGCTTGATCTCATGGGATCACTTGATTATCTTTCCTCTAGAACCCTTTTGATCATTCCCTTGCTCTTATCTGGCTTCTGCATTTCTGCTCCCTTTCTTATTCTTCTTACTATAAGGCTGCCACAATTACCTTGTCTATTGCTACCTGCATATACACATCAGTATTAATCAAAATTAACCACTTAACAAGACCTTATTTCAACGATGTTGTATTTTTATCACTCTTCCATTAGATGGAATGATCTCAAGTTTTAATTTTCCTTAGTCTTCAGGTACCTTCTGCTAAATCTCCTCTGAAATTCACTACACTCTTTCGCAATTCCACTACTAGAAATTCACCTCTACACAAAAAATTCGATATCCATACACAAGTTTCAATTATACTGCCTCAAAGAGCATTACAAGCTTTGTACCTAATTCAGATCTCTCCCTCTTGAATATAGTTGTATTCTTTCCACTGTCATGGTCTTATTTAAACCTGCAACATATAAAAATACTTGTTCCTCAATTTCAAAATGAGCTGAATTGAGCCTCCTTGATCATATTTTAAAGAAAATCATGCTCTGATACCAAATGATGCCCAATATGGGATATTACCTCTATATATACATATTTTCTCTATAGAAAAGATTACATATTGGATTAAAAAAAAAAAAAAAATCTAAAACAAATAATCAATCGACGGGGTTTGAATCTAATAAAAAACCCTAGATCTGTATGGGCCCTTTTTATTTTAATAAAAGATAAATCCACAAAAACACATTTCATTGCTGAAACTGAAGTTGTTCTTAATTCTATTCGAAAATTCTTCATTCAAACTAGAGATTGGCCTTCCATTTCCAGAAACACATGAATGATCCAGTCAAACAACAGATTAGACTTTCATAACTGGAAAATATATATATATATATATATATATATATATATATATATATATATAGATTTATGCCTTTATCAAAGACTAGCACGCTCTAGAACCTTTGTCATTGATCTTATCACAAAATTGGATCTCTCTTGGAATTGATGTGATCGATCTAGAGGTTGATGGAGCATGTTTCAATGTACAAGGGAAAAACACATCATTCACGTAGAGTGATTCTCCAAAGATCCAGAGAAAGTATAGAAAAATCAAGATTTGGCCATAACCCTGCGTTTTCAATTGAGTATGCACATTCACTACGCATGCATTGGACACACACCAAAGATGCTACGAAAAAATCTTTGAGGCACTACACATAAAATTTATGTGCTACACCTGTATTCACACACTACGATTTCACCTGTATGCTAACCCTCATCTCAGCAACTGACAAAATGATCGATCTCTAGATCAGGGCTGGAACTTTGACCCTTGACAACAAATTTCATCTATAATTGACATCAAACTCTACGTTCAAATCCGACTTAAGAACTTCAGATTAACCTCATCTAGTAAACAGATTAGCCAAAGCTTGATCCTGAAGCTAGAACCATGACTGGTTCAAATCATCAGTGTGTTTCCTCAAAGGGATTTGATGCTCCACAACTCTGAGAAAAATCAACACATATTCCTTTGTGTACAAGAGTGAGCCAATCCGACTTGATCACTGTGTAGATTCTTTCACTTACCAAAGTATTAATAAAAAGATTCATAGTATCGAATGCAAACTCGAATCAAATTCATAATAGAAAAGAGTACTAGTCTTGTCACTAATGTGTATACTCTATTATAAAAATAACCAAACAAACTTGATCTATTCATCACATTAATGGATCATACACCCAATCGCGCCAGACTCATTTCAATCAGTAAATTCAATAAAACTCTGATTATTTTACACCACAAAGGGAGGATCAATACAATTGGAAATAATGTCACACTCCCCTCTCCTTTTGGTCTCATGGACCTTCTCTTACTCACACTTCTCACTCTCTTGCACTCACTATCTACTTCCTATCCAATCCAACCATGAATGCATTCAAGTCATATCATATTTACAATGAAAGGATTCTGAACTAATTTTAGATCAGATCCTATAAAATATCCTCACCAAAATCCTAAAATCCCTCACTCAATCTCCAAGAGATATTTCAGCTCCATAAAATATGCATGGAACTTATAACACCTAAGACCTAAAATGTTCTCACACATTCGAGAATAATCACAAATTAATCATCACTTTATTAATAAAACATTAGGTAATATCTCCCTTCATAAAATAAACATTCCCCTTAGGTTTCTTCAAAAAATGAATTTATGGAGTAGGATACTCCTGCATCAGAAATACCTTAGGAAAATGGTTCACTAAATTATTTCTTATGGTGAAATTGAGCTTTCCATGGAAAAACTTATCCTACATGGTGTATTTTGATCCACCTAGTAGGAAATGGCTAGGTGAACATGTTGAAATTTTGCTAACCAGAAGGTGAACGCTAATAATACATGAGCTTTTTAAATTTTTCATCAGCTTATTTAAAGTTTACTTGTATAACCAACCTTAGTATATGAACATTCTTAATATGTTGCAGCAAGTATTAAATTAATGTGACATCAAACTTATTATGAGAGCAGCAAACATAAAGTAGAATTGGTAAATCATCTTAGCACACAGGCAACACAGATAGAGATAGAAGATATAAGTGGAAACCCATAAAGGGAGAAAGCCACATCTTATTGTTGTTGTGATGCAAAGGCAAGCTCCAACTCCCTCTCACCACTGATTTTCTGTAGGCACCAACCTACAGGAGGCTCCAACCTCAATTCTGCAAGATACAACTTTCAAGGGAGCTCCAACTCCCGTCAATTTTCTGCAACCACCAACCTACAGGAGGCTTCAACCTCAGTCAGCTACAACTGACATCTATCAAGCTACAACTTGATATGGAAGCTCCAAATTCCTCAATTTATCAAAATAAATGTTTGCTGATTTACCTCAGATACCAGCTCTGTTCTGTAGCATCTCTTTCTGCTCATGTCTTCCTTATATTCTTTGCCTCAATTTTCCATACTCTGCATTCTCTATAATCACTCTCTCTCTCTCTCTCTCTATAACCTCTATATACATATCAGTATGATATTATTTATAGAGATTTTCTTATGATTGTCTGTATTCCTCAGGGAATTTGAAATGAATAGCCATACCCCTTAGTCTTCTGCCTTCTCATTTCTTTTCCAGCTCACTCAAAATATAACTGTAGGTACCAATTTAACATTACAGTGGGATATTTGTTCTCTTCCGTAGAATTTCCAATGCATCACAACAATATAAATAAATTAAAACCATTTACATTCAATTACAATGAAAACTCCAGCTCACTCATTCAGCCTCTTGTCTTACTATGCATTTGTCTTTTCTTTGACTATTTCTATATTTTTTGTGGCTTTTTTTGGCCCTTTCGGCTCTGATTGATTTCTTGCTTTATGAATGCCTCAATGTATATCTCAACTTTGTAATAAACCTCAATGTATTTAGGCCCACAATTTTGAGCTCTTTGTATCTGTCGATGTGATGAATTAAATCATGGTTGTAAACCATTGAAAAACCCCATTACAAAATGGTCTTCAGCATATTAACAAATAAATGTTCCTGGATTTATTATTTCACATTAACCGACTTATATTAGCATGTAGCTCTAACAACTATAGATGTCCGGCCACAACAGTTGTTAAAACCTCTATATAACCCAACAACAAGACTTAGCCCCACCATATTAAACCTCGTTTTATAACATATCGGGTCCATCACAATTCAGACATACCTCATTACCCTTCGCGCATCCAATGGATGTAATGTTATTGCACCATCATACAATAATCCGACAGTAGTCGTGCTTAGAAAGCACTCAGGGTTTAATTCTTAACTCACGTGATGGAGATGGGGCCCAGCCTTAACTTCCACTATGATTGACATGCGACCACCGTTCAATGGACCCACCTCAAATTGGATGGCGAATGTCAATTTTGCGCGGAGTCCACAGTCGACAGTTAATGCGTGATGGCACGCGATGAGGGCGGTATTTCCAACCGCTTAAGGCCACATGTCAGCTGATGGCATTGATCACGTTTGAATTGGAAATACATATTTCATTACAAAAGCGGTGCGATGAAAACCGTCGGGTGTTTGAAACCTATTGTCACTATTCACAGCGCTCGTGGTTCTGGTTACTCCCCACTCCAAGTTCCGTTTCATTCTTTATAACTTTGATTTCGATTTTTTTCTACTGTGCCATGGCTATACTTACTCCATTTCTCTGCCACTGAAGTTCCACCTTCTACACCATCGCTCTTGTTTATTCTTTCCTTGCATGGTTCCGTTGAGATGTAACAATCCCCCATGATCTCGATTTGGCTCTACAACGCTGGTCCATTACATGAATGGGCCACACTATTCACTATTTCATTGTATTGAATAACTTCTAACCTTTGCCCTTCAATCTCATACTACCTATACCTATGGCATTCTACTCTTTGGTGCTTTGTCAAGGCATACATCTGAAATGTATTATTCCCATTCTAACTTCTCCATTCACCTAAAATCCCGATTATACACAGATATCAAAAAGGCCCACAGTTTCATTAAACAGAGAGTAAACCCTCTCTTCATTGGTTACACACATCAGTTGTGTACTTCACCTCTCAATGTATACTGAATGAAATTACACGGCAGAATGTGCAATCTCCTCTTTCGAATTCTCTATAAACCGTGATCTCAATTTGTAACTTAAACCCCGATTCACTGCAAACCATTATAGCGCCTTCTGCACTGCACTTCAATAAAAATGAATTTACACTATGGATTCCTTCCCAAATAATACGCAGGCAATTTCCACCAAAACATAAGTCAAATGCTTCTCAATTAAAACTTCTCCATAGAACTTAACTAAAATCCCAACTTACAGAGTCTATTTCAGAGCTTGTCATATACTGATTGGAACCAAGAATGTTCACACAGAATTAAATCAACCAATGCACCTATAATTCAGAATACAACAACTAATATCCCTCTTCAACTTCACTACTCTGTCTCTGATTCCTCTGCTGCTGCTTCAATTTCTCTGTTTCATCTGCTGCCTCTGCTACCTCTCTATCTCTCCAGCTCTTTGTCTGTCTCCTTTTCCTTTCTTTTGCTATCACTTTTTGCTGCCCTGTCTCTGTAAATATACTCTCCCTCTATTCTTCTCTGTTGTCTTCTCCTTTGTTTCTGTTTCCTATCCTTTGCCTATCTCTGCCTCTGCTACCTCCTTTTCCATCAATGACAACATTTCCAATAGTCTCCCCCTTTGGCATTGATGGCAATACACTTTCTCTGTTTGCCTTTTAGGACCCTTTCTCCTGTTGCTTGCTCTTTCTCCCCCTTTGACATCAATGGCAAGGGGTTGCTCATTTTTTAGTGTGCTTTCAACTCTCGCCTATGACCTGTCTCATGCTTCCCTTGCTAGCTAATCTCCCCCCTGGAATGATATTTTCATTTCTGTTCTCCCCCTGAATCTGTGCTTTCTCTTCATATCAGAGAGTAGCATCTACAGATACTACCCCTAGTCTATCTCTCAAATATTCAAATGGTTCTCTAGCAAGAGGTTTGATAAAAATATCTATTGTCTGTTCTTTTGTTGGTACATATTCCAGCTTTACTACCTTCTGAGCCACTTGTTCTCAGAGAAAATGATACTTGATTGGGATATGTTTAGTTTTTGAATGAAGCACAGGATTTTTTGATATACTTATAGCACTTGTATTATCACATTTGATTGAGATAGGTTCATCAATGCTTACCTTCATGTCTTGGAGGGTTTGCTTCATCCACTTGACTTGTGTACAACATGCTGCTGCTGCTATATATTCTGCTTCTGTTGTAGATAGAGAGATAGATGTTTGTTTCTTGCTTAACCATGCCACCAGACTTTCTCCTAGATAGAATGCACCTCCACTTGTGCTTTTCCTATCATCCACACAGCTGGCCCAGTCTGCATCTGTGTATGCTGTCAAAGTGAAGCTTTTTCCTTTAGGATACCAAGGTCCATCCTGTGCAGTTCCTTGTAGATATCTAAATATTCTTTTGACTACAAGAAGGTGATTTTTTTTAGGTGTTGCTTGATATCTAGCCACTAGTCCTACTACTAGCATGATGTCTAGTCTTGATGTTGTCAGATACAGAAGACTTCCTATCATGGATCTGTAGAGTTTTTGATCTATATCAGCAGATCCATCATCAGCACATAGCTTGCATCTCGTGATCATGGGAGTTGACACAGGTTTGCAGTCCTCCATTTTGAACTTTTTCAACATTTCTTTTAAGTATTTTTCATGTGAGATGAATGTACCTGTGTTCTTTTGCTGAATTTGAAGTCCTAAGTAGAAACTGAGCTCTCCAATCATGGACATCTCAAACTCTAATTTCATCTCCTCAGTAAATCCTTTTGCTAGTTCATCTTTGCTGCTTCCAAACATAATGTCATCAACATATACTACAACAATCAGGAGTTCATTTTCATGGGCTTTTATGTATAGATTACTGTCTGCTCCTCCTCTCTTAAAGCCTTGGTTTTGCAAATATTTATCTAGGCTTGAGTACCAAGCACGAGGAGCTTGTTTTAGTCCATATAGAGCCTTCTTTAGTCGGCATACATAGTCTTCTTTGTCTGTTAATGAGAAGCCTTCTAGTTGTTCCATGTAGACTTCTTCTTCTAGATCTCCATTCAGAAATGAAGATTTCACATCCATTTGATATACCTTGAAGTCTTGGTAGCATGCAAAGGCCAGAAACATTCTGATGGCTTCCATTCTGGCTACAGGGGAAAATGTTTCATCGTAATCAAGTCCTTCGATTTGTGAATATCCTTTGCAGACAAGTCTGGCTTTATTCCTGACTACCTGTCCTTCCTCATTCATTTTATTTTTGAATACCCATTTTGAGCCTATGAAATTTTTCTTAGTGGGTCTAGGAACTAGTTCCCAGGTATTTTTCTTCTCAATTTGGTCCAATTCTTCATTCATAGCATTCACCCAAGACTTGTCCTTGTTGGCTTCTTCAAATTCCTTTGGCTCTATTTGTGATAACATGGCTATGTATACCTCTTCTGTTTGTTTAGTTAGCTGCCTTCTTGTCTGGACCCCTACTCTCTTATCTCCTATGATCTGATCTTCAGGATGATTCTTCTGAGTGTATCTAGAAGGGGCTTTAGAGATTAGTTCAGCATCTTCTGTTGTCTTGCTTGTTTCATCATCATCTTGGTCTTCTTCTTCATGGTTGTCTGATGGACTGCTGCAGTCTGTATCTTTTGTATTGTTTGGAAGTTCTTCATCAAATCTCACATCAATGCTTTCTACGATTTTTCGAAGAGTCTTGTTGTAGCACCTGTATCCTTTAATTTTGGATGCATATCCTAGAAATATCCCTTCATCCTCTCTTGCATCAAATTTCCCAAGATTTTCATCATTATTCTTTATGTAACACTTGCTTCCAAAGATTCTAAAGTGCTTGATTGAAGCTAGTTTACCATGCCATAGTTCATAGGGAGTCTTGTCACTACTTGGCCTTAAATGGGCTTTGTTTAGAATATGCACATCTGTGTGTACTGCGTCTGCCCAGAAGGTTTGAGGAATATTACTCTCTTGCATCATGGCTCTGGCTATTTGTTGTACATACCTGTTTTGTCTCTCTGCTACTCTATTTTGCTAAGGTGTTCCTGCAATAGTAAATTGTTGCTTTATCCCATGTTCATTGCATAGGTCAGCAAAGCCATAATCTATGAATTCACCTCCTCTATATGATCTGATGTATTTTAGCTTGTATCCTGTTTGATTTTCTGCTAATTCTTTGAATATATTAAATTTTTCTAGAGCTTTCGATTTATTCTTGAGAAATGCAACCAATGTCATTCTGGAGAAGTCATCTATTATCAGCATGAAGTAGGATTCTCCACTTGGAGTTTTAGCTCTTACAGGTCTACACAGGTCCATGTGCACAAGCTGGAGTGGTATTCTTGTTGATAACTCATCTTTGGCCTTAAATGATGTGCGGGTCTGTTTGCCCAATTGACAAGATTTGCATATGGTATTAGAAGGCCTTTTTATTTCTGGCATATCTCTGGTAGCTTTCTTCTTGATTAGTCTGATGATGTGATCGAAGCTTAGATGTCCCAACCTTTTATGCCATAACCATGACTCCTCAAGTTTGCTAAGATGACATGCTTCATCTTCCTCTTTCACAATGTAAACATTACTCTTTGTTCGAACTCCTTTGAGCAGAGTCTTACCTGTGGTGCTTGATCTGATTTCACAATCGTGTGCTCTAAAAAGAAATTCACAGCCTTTATCACACATTTGACTGACACTCAGTAAATTTGCTTTCAGCCCATCTACAAATAGTACATCTTGGGCCTTTCCTCTGCCATTGTCTAGGCTGACTGAGCCTTTTCCTTTTATTTTTCCTAATTTATCATTACCAAAAGTAACATTGCCAGATTTCTTTTCATCAAGAGTTATAAACTTGCTTCTGTCTCCAGTCATGTGTTTTGAGAAACCACTATCCAAATACCACTGGATTTTTAGGTCTTGAGCAGTTAGAGCCAAGTCACATTTATTCACCTTCTTTATCCACTGGAAGCACCCTTTTGTTTGGTATCTTTTGTGAGATGATAAACTACATCTTCTGAGAGGACATTTGGAAGGCATATGTCCAACTTGATTGCATACACAGCATTTGATCATATTTTTTGCAAAATTATGAGTATGAACAAAATTTCTTTGATTCATAAACCTCCTTGAGGTGTTGAACATCAATCTTTGTCCATACTTTCTACACTCAATGATTTTATGGCCAAATTCCTTACAATAAAAATAGTAACCATAGAAACTATTTGCATACCTGATGTAAGGTTTTCTTCTCCATTTGTTTGCTTGAGACAGTCTCTTCACTGTTTGCATCTTTTGCTGGTTTGAATTACTCCTCCTTGCATGACAATATGCAACAATGTGTCCCAGCTTGTGGCAGACATAACAGGTGGAATTCTTCATAGGAGGGAAGAATCTCCTTTGATGGATTCCAAATTTGACATACTCATGGGTATATGATCCTTTTTCTGTTGTCTTAGTATTTATTGCATTCTTTGTTACTAGAGGTTTCTTCTGATCTCTGTCTTCCTCATTACATGTTTCTTCTTTTGTAGGAATTGTTTGAGCTGCTTCATCAGCCTTTTCAGCTTTTACAAAAACAATATTTTTGTTTTCCTTTTCTTTGCTTTTACTTGATTCTCCTTCATAGCCTAGTCCAGTTTTTATAAGAGGAGATCTTTGAGCATCCAGAATTTCGTTCAACTTACTAGAGCTTGTTGTTTGAGAGGAATTTGTAGACACTTTCCTCTGAGCATTTTCTAATTTCTTCCTCAGACATACTACTTCTTCTTCCAGCTTCTCTTGTTCTTGAGTTTTATCCTTGATTTGCTGAAGTAACATGTCTTCTATATTCTTGGCTTCTTCAAGCTCTACCTTTAGCTGCATGAGGACTTCTGAATTTTTCTCTTCTCTTACATACTTGAGAAGAATGTCATTTTGCTTTCTGCACTTCAGTTTGAGTCTTTCAATCTCCTCCAGGGCACTTCTTAGCTCCCCCTCAAGGTCAACTTCGCCTTCTTCTTCATCTTCTAGCAAGACTCCTTCAAGTTCTTCTATGGCCATGAGTAAAAATTCAGAGGTTCCTTCTTCACTTGAAGGTTCATTTGAGTCTTCAGATGCACTGTTGTCTTGTTGAGCATAGAAGGATTTTATGCTAAACTTCTTTCCTTTTTGCCAGTTCTTTGATGTATTTTTCTCTGATTCTTGAGCCTGATTCCTTACTTTCTTGTGAGGACACTTAGCAGCATAGTGTCCAACTCTTCCACAGTTAAATCATTTGAAAGGAATTTTACCTTTGCATTTACCTGAGCCTCTATCCAGTTTCTTGACAAATTTAGCCTCTTCTTCATCAGAGAAAGAGCATATGTCTTCCTTTTCTTCTTTCTTATTTTCTGTTTTAAAGGCCACCTCCCTCGTACTTGGCTTCTTCTGTGGGAGCCTCATCTCATATGTTGTTAGATTTCCAAGTAGCCGGTTCATGGTCAAGGTTTCCCAATCAGTTGTTTCTTCTATTGCAGACACCTTGGGGTTAAAACTGGGTGAAAGAGATCTTAGAATCTTTTATACAATTACACTTTCTGGTATGGTTTCTCCAAGAGCTTTCATATTGTTAACAATTCCTGCAACTCTTAAGAAGAAGCTGCCAACATCTTCATCATCATTCATTTTTAAATTTTCAAACTAAGCTCTATATATTTGAAGTTTGGCTATCTTTACCTTTTTATTTCCCTCATGTATGTTCTCAAGAGTATCCCACATATCTTTGGCAGTCTTACTGTGCATTATTTTGATAAATTCAGCCTCACAAAGTCCACTTAGGATTGCATTCATGGCCTTTTCATTTGCAACAAATTCTTGTTTAGCTTCTCTCTCTGGGTCAGTTGCCTTTGGGGCATATCCGAATTCCACAGCAGCCCAAACCTCTATTCCTAGAGACATTATGTATGCTCTCATTTTGATTTTCCAGAAGGCATAATTAGCACCTGTGAAAAAAGGGACTTTATTGGTTGAGCTTCCTTCTTGACTAGCCATCTTAGGAACCTAGGATCTCCTTTTAGTGGTTAAACTAGTAAAAAAGGAACTTGGCTCTGATACCAATTGTTGAATTCTTATTTAAACTGAGAGGGGGGGCTGAATCAGTTTAACACATACATGAGCTTTTAAAATTTTTCATCAGCTTATTTACAGCCTACTTTTATAACCAACCTTAGTATATGAACAGTCTTAATATGTTGCAGCAAGTATTGAATTAATGTGACATCAAACTTATTATGAGAGAAGAAAACATAAAGCAGAATTGGTAAATCATCTCAGCACACAGGCAACACAGATAGAGACAGCAGATATAAGTGGAAACCCATAAAGGGAGAAAACCACAAATTATTATTGTTGTGATGCATAGGCAAGCTCCAACTCCCTCTCACCACTGATTTTCTGTAGGCACCAACCTACAAGAGGCTCCAACCTCAGTCAGCTACAACTGACATCTATCAAGCTAAAACTTGATAGGGAAGCTCCAACTTCCTCAATTTATCAAAAGAAATGTTTGTTGATTTACCTCAGATATCAGCTCTGTTTTGTAGCATCTCTTTCTGCTCCTCTCTTCCTTATCTTCTTTGCCTCAATTTTCCATACTCTGTATTCTCTATACTCACTCTCTCTCTCTAACCTCTCTATGCATATCAAGATGATATTATTTATAGAGATTTTCTTATGACTGTCTATATTCCTCAGGGAATTTGAAATGAATAGCCATACCCCTTAGTCTTCTGCCTTCTCATTTCTATTCCAGCTCACTCAAAAATATAACTGTAGGTACCAATTTAACATTACAGTGGGATATTTTTTCTCTTCCAGAGACTTTCCAATGCATCACAACAATAAAAATAAATTAAAAACATTTACATTCAATTACAATGAAAACTCTAGCTCACTCATTCAGCCTCTTGGCTCACTGCGCATTTGTCTTTTCTTTGACTGTGTCTGTCTTTTCTGTGACTGTGTTTGGCCCTTTCGGCTCTGATTGATTTCCTACTTACTGTCGTAGTGTAACTGGCATACGCCATACATATGTATTCACCAAACGAGCATTATCAACATTACTAGACCGTGGCTTACGTTAGACTCCTTAATCTTCACTGTATCAATGTATTAAAGCTTTGTGCAACCCACATGTGCAGCCCTCTAATCATATGGTTCAACCATAGTATAATCTTCTCACGCATACATATCAAACCACCAACTCTAACATTTGAAAGGTTCGGGCCCCATAGCTTTATAAACCCTTCTTTTATATTTGCCGATGCGATGAATTAAATCATGGTTATAAACCATTGAAAAACCCCATTACACAATGGTCTTCAGCATATTAACAAATAAATGTTCCTGGCTTTATTATTTCACATTAACCGTCGTATATTAACATGTAGCTCTAACAACTATAGATGTCCAGCCACAACAATTGTTAAAACCTCTATATAACCCAACAACAAGACTTAGCCCCGCCATATTAAACCTCGTTTTATAACATATCGGGTCCGCCACAATTCACACATAACACATATAATTCCGACTTCACATAACAGTGCCTCCTCAATCAGTGACTGTGGTCTTATCGCGTTCCCCTCTGGCAGATCAACGGTGGTCGCGTAGTTAGATCGCACAAAGTTTAGTCCTCCGAACTTAAGCGATGAACTGGGGCCCAGTGGTTAACTTACGCTCTAATTGACGTGCGACCACTGTTCGATGGAACCGCCTCAGATCGGATGGCGTACATAGATTTCACATGGAGTCCACAGTCGACAGTTAACATGCGATGGTGCGCAATGAAGGTGGTATCTACAAACCGCTTAAGGCCACGTGTCAGCCAATGGCGTTGATCGCGTTCGAATTGGGAATACAACTTTCCTTACAAAAGCGGTGCGATGAAAACCGTCGGGTGTTCCAAACCCACTGTCACTATTCACAGCGCTCATGGTTCTATTTAGTTGCACTCGAGGTTCCATTTCTTCCTTTTGTTTAACTCTGCCGCACCATTAACACTCCATTCCATCAATTCTGTTCTCGATTTCATATTAACACTGCACCTAAGTTGCTTGCTAAGCCAGTCACACAAATCACACAGAGTTCGAATTCTTCTTTCAATCCTAATCTAAGGTTACTACTGGTCAGTTAACTCCTTTAATTACAAAGAATCAGTTGACAGATCAAACCCTCACTTCTTTCTTCTAACCGATTAATCGACAGATACAATATCGACATTATTTAATATTGATTCCTCTCCTCAGATCTTGGTCCAGAGTGTAGTATGTACTTGTCGACCCAAGTATATTATTACAGAATTAAAGAAAACAAGAAACATCTCGTAGAACCACCATTTCAGTCTTTGACACTGGGTTCACAACTTAACTACAGAACTCAAATATTCCTCATCAAAGTCTTTACCACAGGGTTTTGCCTAACAAAATTCCATCCAGTTTCAGAGCATATTTTTTCATAAAAGTGTATTTACTTACATAATCTCTATCTTTGGCCTGACATTTCCATAATCAAGTGTTTAATACCTCCCAGCATTCCACTTTACATGTTCAGGCCCTTTTATACTTCAATCAAAATCTCTGTATTAAACTCCTTCAAGCTCTTTCAAGTTCACTACTCTATCTCTAATTCCTCTGCTGCTGCTTCAATTTCTCTGTTTCATCTGTTGCCTCTGCTACCTCTCTGTCTCTCCAGCCCTTTGTCTGTCTCCTTTGCCTTTCTTTTGCTATCTCTTTTTGCTGCCCTGTCTCTGTAAATATACTCTCCCTCTATTCTTCTTTGTTATCTTCTCCTTTGTTTCTGTTTCCTGTCCTTTGCCTGTCTCTACCTCTGCTGCCTCCTTTTCCATCAATGACAACATTTCCAACACAGAGAATCCTTTTCTTGGGCATAAACCAGAACAAGGTCTCCTTGGGAGAAAACCCGAGGTTTGACCGCTTTATCATACTGAACTTGGACCTGTTTCTTATGTGCTTTTTTCATCATGGCGGCATCTCGACGCTTCTCATCAAGATGTTCCAGATGAAGGAAGTGTTATTCAAGACTCGAAGTGTCAAGAAGAAGTTCTACAACCAACTTAAGAGAAGGAATCTCACACTCAATGGGAAATATTGATTCCAACCCATAAGCTAGTTGAAACAGAGTAAAACCAGTTGCAATCTTGACTGACATCCGGTATGCCCAAAGCGTAGGATACAACATAATGTGCCAGTTAGATCTAGCTTTATCAATTGTCCATTGAAGAATGGTCTTCAAGGATTTTTTCACGGCTTCCACTTTCCCATTGGCTTGAGGATAATAATGAGATGAATGCTCTTGCCGGAAACCCAATTTGAGAGCTAACTCAACCATAATGTTGTTCTGAAAATGACTGCCATGATCAGTGACAATATCTTTAGGAATACCAAAATGAGCAATAACTTGATTGAAGAGAAAAAGAGTTGTTGTATCACCGTCATTCTAAAAATTAGGCATAGCCTTGACCCACTTTGTGAAGTAGTCTACTGCTACAATAATGTACTTGTGACCTTTAGCCAAAGGCGGGTTACAAGTAGTATAATCAATACCCCACTTTGTGAACGGACCGACAGTGACAACGGGGAAGAGCAGAGCTGGATGAGCATGCATCTTTCGAGTACACACTCAACACAGATGACACCGTTTGACCGACTCAACACAATCTTTGAAAATCGAAGGCCAAAAGTATCCAGCACGCAAGATCTTTTGGGTTGTAGCAAGCCTGGATAAATGACCACCATAAGCTCCACCGTGGCAATCATTCAGCACAAATTCAGCTTCTTCGAGATTTAAGCAACGTCTTAGGATTGAATCGACCCCCCTATGGTATAAAGTATCACCAATAATCAAGTAATTTTTAGCCAGGTGACGTAACTTATGGTGCTCATATTTCAAAAAAGTTGAAGGAAACTTCGCAGTCTGAAGATATACAATGAGATCCCCATACCAAGGATCCTGTGAAGAGATGAGAAAAAGATGCTCATCCAGAAAGGATTTGTCATAAATTATATCCTCTCCATAGGGAAACTCAGAAATTAATTCTTCAAAAATTAATGATTTCTTGGACTTGGCAGACATAAAATCAAGATCAAATTCCTGCAATATCACAATCCACCTATTGTATTTGCCCCCAATCACTCGCCTGCTGAGAACAAACTGAAATGGATTGACTGCTGCAAAAACATAATTTTTTCGAAGAAGAATATAATGTCTGAGCCACTGCACAGCATGGACAACTACTAAAGCCAGTTTTTCTATCGGAGAATACCGGAGTTCAGGTCCTACCAAACCTCAACTAAGGTAGTATATAACATGCTCAGCAAGAGCATCATCCTCCTGAACCAGAACCATACCGATAGTAGATTCCGCTACTGTGAGATACAAGAGGAAATCCCTGTTATAATTAGGTGGACTCAGGATAGGAGTAGAGTTCAATGCCTTTTTCAAAGCATCGAATGAGCGTTGAGAAAATTCATCCCACAAAAATGGGACTCCTTTCTTTAATAATCTCATGAATCCTCTTGTAATCTCGACATAATTTATGATAAATCTCCATAGAAAATTAGCTTTTCCTTGTAGACTTTGAAGTTGACAAATCGATGACGGGGGAGGCAACCAAATTATTTCCTCAACCTTGAAGGGATCTACCCTAATCCCTTGCGTAGACACAATAAACCCCAACAACTGACCGGATGTGACCGCGAAAACACACTTGTTCGGATTCAACCGTATTTTGTAAAAACGACAACGTTTAAATACTTGACAGAGGTGAGAAGGATGATCAATTCTCTTGCGAGAATGAGCAGCTAGATCATCCAAGTACGCCTCGATAATTTGTTTGATGTCGTGGAAGGCATATGACATGGCCCGCTGAAACGTGGCGCCAGCATTTTTAAGGCCGAAAGGCATTTTTTTGTAAGAAAATATACCCCAGGGACAAATAAAGGTAGTCTTATGCTTATCTTTAGGGCGGATAGTGATTTTATTATATCCGGAAAAACTGTCCATGAAGGAGAAAATTTCATTGCCCGCACACTCATCGATAATCTAATCTATGAATGGTGTGGGGTAATTATTTTTCGGACATGCTTTATTAAGATCTCTGAAATCAATGAAAACGTGAATTGTTCCTTGTTTTTTGTCCACTGGGACTGGATTTGAAACCCATTCAGTCAAAGGAACAGGGAAAATGAATCTCGCCTTGAGCAGCTTCTCTACCTCAGCTTTGATAGCTACAGCCTTCCTAGGGTTGACTGGACGAAGCTTTTGCCTCACAGGCTTAGCATTCAAGTAGATCTTGATCTCATGATGGACAATAGATGGATCTATACCAGGCATTTCTTCATAAGACCAAGTGAACACATCCCTAAACTCTTTAAAGAGATCGGTGTAAACTTGAATCTCTTCAGGGGAACATTCAGCTCCGATGAAAACATTCTTGATAATGTTGGGATTCATGGAGATGTTCACCAGGATATTCGGAGAAATCACAGCCATGTTCCCTTCAGCAAATACCTGTGCTGGTGCTAAAGGGTTTAGGACTGGGTGAACAAGACCAAAAGACTAAGGACTTGGAAAAATTGACTCCACCTCGTTCAAGTTTGGTAGAAAGTAAGACCGATGATGCAAATCATCCCACGGTTTATCTACACCATTCATAGCTTCCAGGATAGCCTCATCAGATGGAAGAGTGGTATCTAGGAAATCCTGGGCGGAAGAAGAACTAAGCGTCCAAGCCAGAGCCACATCGCCATCCAATTCCTCTGGTGAAAGAGAAACGGGAATGGATTCTGCAGAGTCAACAATGTACTTATAAGCAATCTCTGCTGCAGACATCGGAAATTCCATTCCACCCACTTCACCTTCTGATAATGTGGAAGTAGGGGAAGGTAAGGTTCAAGGATCCAAAAAATAATGAGTTTGAAAGAACTCTCTTCGAATAGGAGCCATGGAGGATGAAATTGCATTTATATGAACAAAAGGAGGTGGAATATCGAAAGTACCCATCAGAGAAGAATACATTCCAACCCCGAGATTCTCAACAGGCGGCTTGACATTATCCACCAAAGGGATAGTTGAGTCAGTAGATGCATTCTGGTCTACAGGAGAATAATCCAGTTGGTCAACTGTGACAATCCTCCCTTCATGAGGGAAACAAACAATATGAAACAAGGAGGATGCAATAGCATCCATCTCATAAATCCAGTTTCGCCCCAACAGAAGATTGTAGTACAAACTTGCATCAACTATCTCAACCTCGATATTTACAGTTTTTCCCCCAACACAGATGGGAAAAGCTGGGACAATACCATGCGTCCTGTGAGAATTACCATAAAACACAGTCAGAAGAGTGGCTGATGGAACAGTTGCAGGAGATCCGATTCCTTTCTAGCATGTGAGAGACATCACACACGTGGAAGCACCCTCATCAACGACCATTCGAAATATAGTAAATCTTCGATACAAAGATCTAATATGGAAAGCCATATGATGTGGGAGTCTCCTTTTAAAATTAGTCATATCAAATGTAATCATAAGAGAGTTTTTTAGATCAACAGCCCCAATAGCAATAAGAAGAGAACTTTTCTGAGCTGGACAAGACTGGAGCACCTCAAGAGCAGACATAACACAAGGACTCTGGGCCAGATATTCTACAAAATATTAGTTCTGAGCAGCCTTGGAATTTGGATTAATTTTCATTCTTTTTGTAGATGATTTCGGCACCTGAGGTATGGGCTCAACAGTTGGCTTCAGAATTTCAAGTGGTTCAGTAGTATCAGAAGTACCCTTAGCTTTTGAAGACTCAGCTGTACCATAATCACGAGATATCGTAGCGATATCTGCATGAGAACTCATCATATATATGTTTGATGAAGTTTCCCCTTCCTGGGTACCTCCAGAGGAAGACCCAGTATTTTGATTCGCGCCAACAACTAATTGTTTCCCTTGGGGAAAAGGGTTTGTTAACACAGCTTGGGAACTAGAAGATCCCTGTTGAGCTAACAAGCGTTGCGCATCCTGAATTTTAGGACAAAGGTGAGTAAGATGATCTCCAGTACATAACTTGCATGGAAATTTCACTTTCTTTTTATCCTTCTGTCCTTCACCAACATGCTCGTTGGATTTACTTGCATCGCCCTTCCCATTTTTTCCCTTTTTCCTATTATTATTTCGTCCTTTCTTATTTCCCTCGGATTTTTGATTTCCTTTGGGGTTTGAAGTCTGGACAACATTTATTGACAAAGCTTGGGAAGAGGTGGGCACTGAAGGTACAGCCTACCTGGAAGAAGCAGATTGTATGGACAACTGCTGCAATTGGTTAAGCAGGTTAGCTGCACTGCTATCGATTGACCTAATAAGTCCATCACCATGAGGACCAAGTTTAGTTTTGGACAAATCCAATTTGGAGAGAGGAGCATCAGGCAAGATTTTATTGAGGACTCCAGACTGAGAATAAATCAGTTCTAATTGTTGGGCCTTGAAAATAGCCTGTTCCTCGGAAAATACCCCTGATAGGGATACATCCTTTGAAATATTTGGCTGCAATGATTTCAAAAACCATTCTAGAAGGAATTCACTCAGAATGTAAGCTTTAATGAGCTGCTTCCTTCTCCACCATTCCTGAATATGATCAGAAATGTGGGTTTCCTTGTCATGCTTAAAATTAGACAAGAGTTCAGTCCCGACATCATAACGAACAGGAAACTGAAAGTGATTTAGAAACATGATATCCAAATCTCCAAAAGTGGAAAAACTACCCCCAGGTAACTCAATATACCACTTAGCTGCATTTCCCATCAAGGTGCGCTGAAATAATCTCAACCTAATCGAATCATCGATCAGGGAGTTTGATGAACACCAAAGATGAAAAGTGGTGATGTGATCCGCTAGATCCTCTCCATTATTTCCTTCAAATTTTGGAATGTCTGAAGGTAGTTTGGTAGGGACTGGAGGCCACCCTAGACTATACCGGATTGGATCATTAGTCAATTTCGACAAATCTGGCAAGTTTAACGTTGCCAGAAATGGTAAACGAGGAGGAGCCTGAGAATTCCATCTTGATAGGACGAATTTCCCACATTCTGAAAATAATACCCTAGATTTGATGAGGCACCAAGTTTCCAGAAGGAGTTCGTAGAAAAAATTGGGCCATAGGAAAACCCTTGTGACCTAGCATTCGGAGAAGGACCCCCTCCCAACATAGAGTTACTATAAACCGGACTAGTTCCCCCCACTAAAGTAGTGAATGAAGAAGAAACCCCCTGATAAGGGTTCCAAGCATTTGAAAAGGGAGAAAAAGCATGATAAGCACTAGATGAAGAGACAAGAACATTCCCTTGGTGACCAACGAGAAACTGATTCCCTACCCCTATTGTCGTAAAGATAGGGTTCCACCCGTGAAGGTAGTAGAACTTTGACCTCCAGACCATGGATTAAAATTCTGAGTCTGGGAAGTAAAAGGAAAAGATCCTAAGGAAGGATTCAAGAGAGGAATATGTCCACTTCCAAAGGGGAACCCTTGAAAAGAAGCTGATCTGCTAGTCATAGAGGAGATGGGTGCAGATGCAGTTGCAGCAGTTGAAAAGGAAAACGGAGGAATTCCATTAACGAAGATTCCAAGACAAAAGGGACCAAATTGAGAAGCCCGTGCTTGGGTATAACTGGAACCAAACACAGCATCACTAGAAGCAATCGAAGATATAGCAATAGTGCCTCCTCCCTCAACTTTAGGAGGAGTCTAAATACCTGCAGCACTCACATCTGAAGCTGTGTTCCCAGTCGTGGCCATCGAAAGGTGAGAATGTGATGGATAAGGACTCTCGGGTCTCTCAGACTCAGGTCCGATGTACTTGATGATAAACGGAGAATTAGAAGAAAGAGGAGATGGAAGAAATTCAGGAGATTGAGGTACTTCCTCTACTTCTACTTCTGGAAATAAAACTCTTGAGGTGGGTGGAGTACTCCTCTCAGTACTGACACCAAGACCAAGACCAGCTACAGAATCTTCAAGCCCTAACGGAGGATCTCTCTCCACTGTGTTAGATAACACCAGTTGATAACCACCTTCTGAATTGCTCCTACACCTTCTTGAAGAAGGCTCGGCACTCGTGGGAGATAACCCACGAGGTCGTCTCAATCGATGAATCGATCGGTCAGCCACTTTAAAATATTGACTAGACTCAAAAAAGTATAAAGCTAAGAAATCTAGGAGTAAAGAGCACTCACTACAAAGTCCCTAAGATACAGCGAAGCAAACGGCCTTCAATTATTTCCGCTCTGGGTGATTAGGACCAGACAATAAAATATAGAAAAGCGAAAAATAGGACCTCCCGAAAGCAGTCTGGGGTAATTACGACCTAGATCCACTATCGAAGGTAACAGAGGCAGTTATGCTGAGCTCCTAACAATAGCCTTTGTCGGTGCAAGTACCCAAGCTTCGCAAGGGCACCCTCCAGAAGTACTGCTAGAAGTGATACAAGGTCTGCCTCAGGTACCACGGGTATTCCCCCCCGCAGTCACCTGTGTGATACCTAGGATGGGAAACTAAGGACACCAATCCGTATCAGTAGCCGGGTGGAACGGTCTTAGGTCAAGATTCAGCAAATCAGAGAGGGGGTATCTCTCTTCTCTACCTGCACTTTCCCTCGCGCTTGACTTTCTGGAGGAGAGCTTTCCCGGTCCACCTAACGGTGTTGGATTTCGCTCATTAATGAACTTATATGTTTCAAAATCTTAGCGAACTTGGAGAGTTAACTCTCCACTCACCTAATCCAAGGCCCTACAACCTAGCTAGTTGATGTATGACACTTAAAACAAAAATTGCTAGTTGTTTTTAATTTATATCGCTTATTTTAATTGGCTTTTATTTTATGTCAAGGGAATATGGAAGTGAAACGAATGATGTTTGTATGATGAAATAAGAAACCAATGAAAACCAAACTATATGCAAATGCACTGATTACCTTTCGATGAAGAGTGATTTCTACACAGGTTCTACGAGACTATATATTTTACTTTTCTTTTCAGATAACCAGACCTCACACACAAAAAATTACGAAAAATACTAAAATGATTATGTTCACCTAATGCAAATCACTAATGGCATGTAAATTCTAAGATGCAAGACCTAAGAAAGCAAAGAGAAATATCTAATGATACCAAGGTTCAATCATTTTTTGGTAGTCCATCAATCTAATTCCAAATCAAAAGCTCAAAAAACGCCAAAAATCAAACTTAATATAAAAGAATGAAATGAAAAGAAGACTCCCTTCCTAATCAATTCAAGAATCGAAGAATAAAGACTTCAACAAGGCTTCAAAAATATGAAAAGAAACCATATACCAAAACAGAAGCAATGGGAATAAAAAAAAAAAATTGCTTTTGAATTTTATGAAGAAATGAGACTTCAAAAAACTAAGAAACTATCAAATTATTGAGTCGAACCAACTTCGAATCTCAATCAAAACTTCAACAAGATGCTCTAAGCCAACTATGCTACTCTCGTAGCAGGACTTGTATGAGCAGGAGGAAGACAAGAAACTCAACAAATCAACTCGGTACAATAGCATAAACTTGCGGCAAACTCAGACTCCAAAGAATCAAAAGAGACTCTTCGAAAATTGCAACAAGACCTAGGCAATGAAACCAAGAAAACCAAACGCAAAAAGAGGAAAAAATCAAGATGCAAAGCAACTCATAAAGTTAGGAAAGAGCAAATGAGAAAAATCTCTTTGTCTTGAATAGTCAGAACATCCAAGAATCTTCAGAAAAAGATCTTGGTGCTCAAGCCAAAATTGCAAGCACAATAAATAAGATTTCACCAAATGATCTGGTCTTCAGACAATCAAGAGAGAAACAAGTATAAAACCACTTTAAACACAGTCCGGAGACTTCAAAGATATCATAGGGACAAGTCTCCACAGGCAGACAAGACGAAAAAAGTTTAAAACCAAAAATTTCAAAATTTACCCAAACATACGCACTTTAATAGTTTTACAACTAGCGTGCATACGCGACTGTTGTAAAGGAAACTCGCGTATACGCAGGTACCTTTACAAAAAATAGCATATATACGCAACTGTGCAGAAAAGAAACTGCATATGGAAAGGTAAATAAGAAAAAATAAAAAAGGTCAAGCCCTGATCAAGAGACTAGGTCTTCAGTCGACTGAAAAAAGATTTACTGAACTAGAAAAAATGATTAAAACTGTTGGAAACCTTCAAGACAAATGAAACAACCCAAAGGGAAATCACAAGAGTGTGATCCCCAGCAGAGTCGCCATTTCTGTTTCGGGAAATGACTCCCTAAAGGTTTTTGGTTCGGCAACCTTCACAGATCAGGGGCATAACATTCAAGAAGGACTCACTTAACCTATATTTTATGCTGAAAACTAGATTTAATCAGTTGCGGAACTTACCCGAAAGTCCTACATTTGATGTAGATCCCATAGGGTTCAAACCCCCAACAACTCCTTGTGCTTCGTAACTTGGAAATAAAGAAAGAACGAACACGAAACACTAGTTGTACAACATATGTTTTTCCCAAATGTCAGTATAATCCATATATAATATTATATAAGCAATACTGAATGTTTAACTAACAATCTTTACACATATATAGACACGTGAATATTCGGGAACAAGATGGTACTTATTATTATAAATGGCATGTGCAAGAATAGAAAGTGGAGAGATCACCTGAATCCTTCCATGGCCTTCAAGTAGACCGTCCTCTAGATCCGTCCAGCCCTCACCTCACTAGGATTCTTCCAAGATGTGTGCACACTAGATGTCATATAAGATGATGATCATCTTCAAGGAAACAAGGGTTTCTTGAATATACTTGGGAAGTGCAGGAGGCACAGGAACATCAAACTTGAAATAGGGATCCAACAGAGTATGATATATATAATTTTCTCTCTCCCTTAGGCCATACACATGAGGGGCTTTTATACTCCCTATTAGTAGTTTTAGCAGTTGGAAACAGTTGGACCACGGGCTGGGGTAGTTGAATTACGGGAATAACCATCACCCTGCCATGAAAATAAGGAATTTATATATATTTTTAATGATTTAAAAGGAATACGCAGAAAAGTATGAACGGGCTCGCGTATATACGCGGAAAAGTCTAGGCATAGCTGCGTATGGGAATTTTAACACTGTTTTTTATGAATTTGTTCAAGTCTGGAATGAAAGGGTGCCTAGGGCCAAAGAGACAATTTATTATTCACATGAGGGTGAAAAATGATGCTATAACACCTTGTATCATGTACCAATTTACCCTGACGAGGCCCATAGTCTGGTGTTTCATCTCCTAGGGTTAGGTTTTTGGATGTTTAGGGTTTTCCATTATTTCTCAATAATAAATTGGCCTTCAAGCTTCATTGTAACACATTTCATAGGCATGTGGCTGCCACATATCTTCTCAGAGATAAGCTACCAGTGCCTAGCTAGTTTATTTCCATTTTGTTTGTAAGCATATTTCAATTATGAGATATTAATGAAATGAAGTCTTATTTCTATTGCATCTCTATGTTTATGTGTATTTATGTATTTAATTTCGTTCCTATATAATTCTGGATCAGTGGTATTAGAGTGGTCTACTATTTCAAAATCCTTCTTTGCATGTCCCCAACAAGGTCGGGGTGTAAGGATTTAGGGCTCGATCTGGTTGAACCTTTTCAAGATCACCCCAATGACCGCCCATGGGGGATGAAAATAAATATGAGGGAGCAGGAGATCTTATCAAAATATTTCTCAAGGAGGCCCTTGAGAAACAAAGGAACGTGATGATGGATAAATTTTCCCAGATTCTTCAACGACTGCCCACCGGCGATGCATCTGGATCCAGCAGCCACTCTAGAGGCACAATTCCTTTTAAGGTACAAGTAAACTTTGATATTCCCATATTTAAGGGCCAAATAGATGCAAACATCGTAGATAGATGGTTGAATATATTATAAGGGTATTTCTCGGTTCATGACTTTTCCAACCGGGAAAATATTACTTTTGCACTCCTCAAAGCTTCCCCCCATGTCAAGGACTGGTGGGAAACCTATTGTGAGAAAAAGGAAGAGAGGGAACCCTCTTTGTTTTTGGCTACAACCACTTGGAATTATTTCCTAGATGCCATCAAGGAACAATATTATCTCGTGGGGAGCTATGAGGACAAGTACATACAATGGACTACGTTGTGGTAGTAAAAGGATTAACAGTTGCATGAGCTGACAAATTTGTTCCATGCCTTGTGAAAAAAATTGGGTATCGAAGATTCAGAGAAACATTTGGTGCTGAAGTACCATAGTTGTCTGCATCGATACACTCAAGAAGAAATGGACTTCCTCGACATCTCCTCACTTGGTGCAGCATACCAGTATGCTTCCAATATTAAGCAGAAGTTCAAACAGAAGAAGCGAGACTTTGGATATGCAAATCAGAAGCAAGGTAAAGGTGCCCCCAAACTACAGAAAAAAGGACAAAGCCAAGGTGGGGCAACCCAGGATAACCCACCAAAGCCGCAAGAAAATAACAACACCGTGAATCCAAAGAAGGACATGGGAAAGTGGTGTGATTTCCATAAGATATCCACTCACAACACAAGTGAGTGTCGGGCCAAGCACTCACTGGTGGCTGAGCTGAAGTTCATGAGGCGGCTAGGCTTGCTGACCACAACACACCCACAATTGTTCACCATCGGTTTGATTCACCAAGGGCAGGATCTCCATGTCAGCCAAAAATTTCACCTTCCCTACAACATCAAGCCCTTTACTGATGAGGTATTATGTGACATTGCCCCTCTTTATGTTTGTGATGTATTATTAGGCCCAACCATACTTGTGGAAGTGACATGTTGTATATAAGTCTCAGCCTTGTGCTGTCATTGTTACTTTGGGAAATAAGTTGCATAGGATACCAGAGGTAGAACCGCTTGTCGCCATCTCTTTGGTTACTGCAAAACAATGCAGTAAGCTCATTTCCAAAACTAGGAAAAAAAAATTCCTGATGATTCACCCTCAGGGCAAGAAGAATATTGTGGCCATGATCTCTAGACAATGACAACAATAAATGGATAAGGTCGTGGAGGAGTATGGGGACATATTCACCTCACCGGCAAGGGTGCCTCTACACTGTCAGGTCAAGCACCCCATAGATCTGACCCCGGGTGAACCTCTTCCCAATGGACCAATATATCAGCATTCTGTTCTAGAGAATGATGAAATCAAGAGGAAAATTTAGGAGCTATTGAAAAAATGTCACATCTGGCCGAGTTCATCACACTGTTGGAGCCTAATCATGTTAGTGCAAAAGAAGGATGGGACTTAGAGACTATGTATTGACTATCGGAAATTGAACAAGATCACTGTTTGGAATAGGTACTCGATCCCATGGATTGATGATCTTTTGGACCAACTCAAGGGGGAAAAATATTTCAGCAAGATCGACTTGAAGTTCGGGTATCACCAGGTACCAATCAAACCCTCCGATATGTGGAAGACTTCCTTCAAAGCCAAGGAGGGCCTATTCGAATGGTTGGTGTTTCCTTTTGGGTTGACGAATGCTCCTACAGCCTTCATGATGTCGATGGATGACATATTGCTGCCATTCACCAACTCATTTGTAGTATTATAATTGGATGACATCCTGATCTTCAGCCATACTTGGGAAGATCACCTCCACCACATCTAGCAGGTCCTCCAAACACTACGGCAACACAAGTTGTGTGCCAATTTGGAGAAGTGCACTTTTTGCATGAATCAGGTTCAGTATCTTGGATACATTATTGATGAGAAGGGGGTGCATGTGGATCTAATGAATATCCAATTCATTTTGGATTGGCCAGCACCAACCACTCTAACAAAGCTCCGCAGCTTTCTAGGTCTTGCTAATTTCTACCACAAGTTTGTGTTGGGATTCTCTCATATCACTTGGCCCTTGAGTCAAGTCACCAAGGAAGGAGCGAAAGAAAAAATATTTTGGTCTAAATCTCAATAGAAGGTGTTTGAAGAGTTGAAACATTGCCTCTGCTCTGCCCCATTGCTCACATTACCAGACTTGCAACAACCATTTGAGATCGAGACAGCTGCCTTTGACAATGCTATTAGGGCATTTCTTACTCAACAAGGGAATCCAGTGGCATATCACAGTGAGACATTGTCTGACACAATCCTGAATTATCCCACTTATAACAAAGAGATGTATTCCATTGTGTAGGCTTGCTGAGAATGGAAGCATTAAATTTTGGGGAAGGAAACGGTCATCCACATAGACCACCGACCCCTACAGTTCCTACAGACATGAGGGAAGTTGTAGAAGGATTACCATCAGAAGTGGTCCACATATCTTCAACAGTTTCATTTTAACATCAAGAAGGGGAGCACCAATAATGTTGCAGACTGCCTCAGCCAACCACCGATCGTGGCGCTAACCATTGTGCTCAACTCTTGTGGGCACGAGACTTCTGATTGGATGCTTCTCTACAAGAGTGATCCATAATTTGGCCACACATACAAGATTATCTTGGAGGGTAATAGAGTTCCAAATTTTCACCTCCAGGATGCACTGCTATGTCACTTGGGACACCTTTCTATTCCTTCAAGCGAGTGTGCTAAGATGATTTGGGAAGTGCACTTCACTCGGGTCGTTGGGAATTTTGGGGTCGATAAAACAATGGCAGTACTGCACAAGTATTTCTATTGGCCAAACCTTCGATAGGATGTCGGGAAGTACATCAAATCCTGGATTACTTGTGCCATTGCCAAATCGACCATCAAGAAGAAGCTACATACCCCTAGTCAACCTTGGGAATTCATCTCCATGGATTACATGTCGGGCCTTCCTTATACTAAGCATGGCAACGACTGTGTTTTTGTGGTCGTCGATAGATTCTCGAAGATGGCCATTATGGCGGCTTGCAAGAATAATATCACAGTAGAAGCTACTGCTAAACTATTCTTTGAACAAGTTTGGGTATACTTTGGGATCCCATGGTCTATCATCTCAGATCAAGAGAGAAGCTTCCTTGGTGCATTTTGGTCCAGCCTCTAGTCAATGCTGGACACCAAGCTCACCAAGTCCACAGCTTTCCATCCCCAAACTGATGGCCAGACAGAGATTGTCAATAGGATGATCGTACACATTCTATGCATTTACAACTCAAAGAATCCACACACATGGGATGAGAGCCTCCCCTATGTATAACATAGCTATAACTAGGCCCTCTACTTCTTAACTGACCATAACCCCTTTTAGGTGGGCTTGGGATTCCAACAACTATGTCTCATTGACGTAGCCATGCCATTTGCAACTACTCAGAGCAATTTGGCTCATGTCCAGTCTGAAACTACCGAGGCGAACAACTTTGTTGAGTGCATTCAGCACATATGCCAACATCTTCATGACATATTGGATAGAGCCAATGCTAAGTACAAGCATCGGCATGATCAACATCAGGTGCCACACAACTTCCAGTTGGGTGACAAATTGTGGCTACATTTACAGAAGGAGCACCTCGTTGAACCCCACCCCAAGCTTCGCTCACTCTGATATGGGCCATACACCATCACTAGGGTTCTAGGGGACAATGCCTTTGAGCTCATAATTCCACCATTCCTTGGATTGCTCCCAATGTTCAAGTGGACCGCCTTCGGCCCTACATTCCACCTCTATTGGACACATCTGACATGGCAGAAAAACTCACACCAACAGAGTTAAACCTAGAATGCATGGAACAAGCTAAAACTAATCAGATTATGGACACACAGATCAATAACACCTGCTAGTAGAGGATCTAGCTATACTGAGTTGTCAAAGTAGGCCAACTCCTTCACCAAGGCAAGTGGCTCACCAGGGAAGAATTTTCCTCATCTCATGGAGGAACTCAACATAATGGGGACCATTACTTCCTAAGGGGGAAGGAATGATCTAGGTGGATATTGGTGGCCACCCACCTATTCCACTTGGAACCCCACCATTTTTTCTTTCAATTTTTCAATTTCCTCAATTGTAGCATAATTTACTATTTTTGACAATTTTTCGGGTCCTGAACTTCGGGAGCCATTTTGAGGCCCTAAACAAAGTTTTTTGGGCATGAAAGTTTTGGAAAAGAGGAGTCAGGGACTTGACATTCACTATTAGTTTTTTTATTCCTCAAATAGATCTTTCTAACGAGGTATCACGTATGTCAAATGGAGATGGTATGCCAAAGTTACAACCCTGGGAAATTGATTTACCAATTTACCCCGATGGGGCCCATAGTCTGGTGTTTCATCTCCTAGGATTAGGTTTTTGGATGTTTCAGGTTTTTCATTGTTTCTAAATAATAAATATGCCTTCGAGCCTCATTGTAAAATAGTTCAGAGGCATGTAGCTGCCACATCTCTTCTCAAATATAAGCTACCAATGCCCTAGCTAGTTTATTTCCATTATGTTTGTAAGCATATTTTAGTTATGAGATATTAATTAAATGAAGTCTTATTTATGTTGCATCTATGCGTTTATGTGTATTTATGTATTTTATTTTGTTCCTGTATAAGTATGGATCACATTCTAGGATGCTTGGCCTGGTATTCCCCTTTGACTTGCTTTACTACCAATTCGAAGTTTCCATATACAGAAATCTTCTTGGCACCTAGTTTCTTGAGAATTTTAAGACTGGCTATCAAAGCCTCATATTCTGCCTCATTGTTTGAACATTCAAATTCTAGTTTTTAGGAAGAAATTTGAACATTAGGAGGAAGGTGATATTACTGATTCATGGGGCTATTAATCCAAATTCAAATTCCAGCTCCTTCCTTACCTAAGGCTCCATCGAAATCCATGGTCCATAAGCCATTTTCTTCATCGGGAAGCCAAATTTTGGATGATTGATCTTGATTAACTATTTGAGAATGGTCTGTTGTACCAATAGGCTCTGTTTCTTTCACTATTTCAACTACCGTTTTTTCATGATGCACTTAGTTGCAAGCTACTTGGCATATTTTCTTGTCTTTGTGAACTTGGAATTTATTGAACAAAATTTGAAATTTCTGAAATTTCTTCCTTTTCTTCCATCAAAACTCCTAACGATGTTGAAAAATCATCATTGAATAAGATAAAAGAATCTAAATCTATATGGACAGCATGAATTAGGTGATTATCGAGTTTTTCCTTGCTACTAATCATGTACTTCATCTTGTTTTCCCGATATAATTTTCCAAGTTGTCCAAAAACTGGTATAGTAGCATAGGAAAATTCTAGCTGCAGAGTGCCTCTAAGTTTGGCTCCCCATGATCGGGAGAGAAGCATACCATATTTTTAAGGAATATCAGCTACAACAACATCCATGAGAACATTCTTAGCTGGAATTTTCTCTAGGGACACCACTATATTTTTAATGAGACCAATACATTTAACCCTTCCTGAGTCAAAGGAGTAAAGGTCATGGTAGGGCCTGGTAATATCCAATCCTAGTTTGTTCATGGTGGCTTTAGGCATGAGATTATGGGATGCCCCTGATTCTAGCATAGCATTATGGAGGCTAAAATCATGAATTTTTAGATTGAGGTAAAAAGGAGGGACCACGATGTCTTCTAAGTCACCATCTACAACAAGGCCAAACAAAAGCTCGGGGTGATCATCATTAACATTCACCATGTCATACATTTTTTAAACCTTAAGCAATTTGGCTACCTGGTACTTATATTGGTCATTCTTGATTATTTCAGTCAATGGCATTGAGACTTTAAGCTTTCAAATTTCATTCTCAAGACTAAATAAAGCAAAATGTTTTTCTACCTCTTTAGACGGAATGTCCTTCTTCTTGGGCTAATCTTTTTTTGGAATCTCCTTTCTTTGTCCTTCAGATTGAATTTCTTTGTCTTTCTTCGGATTTTTGGTAGAAGCTTCATTGCTTTTTCCATGATTAGTAACAGCAGTTCCTTTATCCTTGTTCTGATATGAAGTAGTCATGTCTTTTTTATGAACATCTGTTTGAGAATTTTTCCTTTTCTGGCTTGAAGTTATGGGCACATTTCTATTTCTCAAACCATAATGCCTTTGCACTTAGGTGAGAGAATTTTGATATCCTCTTTGGTAATGTGCTGACAACATATCATCATTAGAAAGAACATATTGTTGATCATCAAGTACATAATGTTCATCATAAAATTGATCATCTTCAGTCAAGAAAATAGGTTGTTGATTTTCCTCAAAAAGATTATTTTCACCTTAAATTTATTCTTCTTATTCATCAAGACCCTCTATATTATTTTCCTGAAAAGGAGTGCGAATTTTTGGTTGACCTTGTTGATATTGACCCCTCTGCTCCCTTTACTTAATCTTGTATTGAGGTTGCTGTTTTTGACCTCTGAAATTTTGATTTCTGATTGGGGGTTCAGCTTTTCTATCCGTGATAGTCATCTTCTCCATTTTCTTGATCAAGGTATCAATTTTACCCTAAGATGAATTGGATGGATCCTCCTTTATGGTAACCCTTTTTTTTATTTGATTTTTTACTTCTTTATAATAAGATTCACCTCAACACTTACTGCATTCCATTACATGTCTTCAAGGGTAGAAGGGTTTATTTGCCTCAATTGGTAGGCCATATCAGGATCGAAAGCATTTGGATAATGAATAAGTGCGAGGCCAGGAGGAGGTTTAATGTTTTTTTGGATAGAATCACATATCCTATTAAATCTGGCTGTGAAATCTTGCACATATCCATTAGGATTTATCTTCAAGGCATTGTACTTGTCCAAAATTTGGAGAGGGTTCTTTTTCTCTTCCCATTTTGCCATGAATAGGTCAATTAAATGTTTTGAATTGGCTACAGAAGGAGTTGTTAATGAAAGGAACCATTTCTTGACCTCTCCCAAAAAAAATTGTGTTATTATGCCCATATTGGCATCATCATTATCAATCTCCTCAAGATCTATAAAATCAATCACTTTGACAATATGTTGTTGAGAAGTAACCTCTGTTGTCCCATAAAAAAAAGGCAATATTTGACAATAATTATGAGGTAAAGAAATGAGTTGTGGCGGTAAAATCAAAGGATAAAATCTTTCCATGACTGCTGGAGGAGGTTGTGTAGAAGTCACAACAGGAGGTGTTGATGGAATGTATAACTGCAGAGGAAGTGATGGAGTGAAAGTGGAGGATGATGGATTAGTTGTATGAGGAGGTGTGACAGTAGATGTAGAAGAAAATAAAGCTTATTGTTGGTACTGGAAATAGGCCTTTTCAAAGGTTATTTGAAACTTATCAAACAAACCCTGAAGTTTATAAAAATCTGACCAGACCTTACTATCAACCTCAAAATATGAAGACTCAGAAAATGGAAAATATGTTTCAAAATCAATGGGATCAAAAAAAAAATTGAGAGGAAATATTCTGACTTAGACTTAAACAAAGATGACTCAAATTCGAAATTAAAAGATAAATCTTCTGGAGAAACCAACCTTGTAGGAAAAGATGTAGATTTTATAAGTGGAGGTATAACTTTTATAACTTTTATATACTGTGATTTTTGTTTTCTCAAAAGACTCTCAGGGTAATTAACAATTGAAAAAAGATTAGGATCAGGATTGGACCCCGTTTGCCTTTTTGGAGCCAGTGTTCTTTGTGAATCTTCACTTTTGCTTCAAATGACTAAATCATCCTTCTTTGAATGCTAACACCTGTAACCCACAAGTCTAGCCTTCAAAAAACTATAGGAAATATGCCCAGGGAAGATTTGACATTCGATCCTCGGCAACAACGCAAAAAATTTTATCGCTCCCTCTGTTTCCCAAGGCTGAGAAAGGACACTGAAGGAACCTCAAACAAATATTTAGATTTGGTATCTAACCGAAAACAATATTTAGACTGAAAAAATGACTACTGTGGATATTTCAAGTCCTACATCTGAGAAAATATTTAGATTTGGTATCTAACCCTACCAGAATAGAGAGGGGTCTCTCTATATCAATTCCATAGTCAATGAAGTGACCAGAAAGGAAAATATCTTAGGCTATATATAAGCTCAATAATTTTGATTAAGGTTTTTTTTTTAATTTGTTGGATAAGGAAGTGGCAATCTAGGAACTAGGCCAATGTTTCAAGGTTAGGTTTCAAATGACCAACTATAGAGATGAAAATGAGGCCAGATAGGTATTCTTAGAAACATATTTAGTTTTTCATTGTGGTATATGGTTTGAGAAAGGAAGAATCAGCATGAACATATAACTATAAATTCATTCATTATAATAAATAGAATAGATATATGAAAATAGCATTAAAACATAGCACAAAAACTATGAATTCTACTTTAAAAACTCATGAAATCATCATATGAAAGCATACATGTGATTTCAAGGAAGCATAAACATCCAATTTGATGGTAAAACTGAGAATAACAATGCCAATAAGCATACCACTGGAGTCCCAAAATTATAGTTGCAACATGTCTTTGATATCACTGTAAAAAGATGTACATAAGCTCCACACTGTAATTATCAACTATCCAAGCTCTACAATGACTTCAATTGAAGTACATATAGAAAATAGAGAAACTTCTATCATTATGGGTCGAAAACTGATCCAAAACACTTCATTAACGCACCTAATGAGCCATCACCTAGTTTTTAGGGAAGTTAGAAACAGTTCCCCCTATTTTAGCTAACAAGTAGGAGTATTTGTATCTTTCATTAAATACAAGATACTTTAACAAGGAGGAACATCAATAGACTCATTAACTATTAAAACATCTCATGAGACATTTTTAACCTCGATCCTTTTGAATTTTTTACTGCAACCTATCCAGAACAACCTTTAACACATAAGCATAGCATGCTAAGGTAGAAGCGTAGTGTGAGGTTTGAGGGATATTTTGAGTGGGATTTCTTCATACATTTGTTGAAATGAAGGTAGATTTGGAAATCCTAGGATGTCTACTTATCCTTAGAACCTTTGAGCATGCAAAAACACCTCTCCAAGGCTGCTAAAAATCACTTTTCCCAATACTTCTCTAGAAGCGCAGCGTGGGGTCTGAAACAATGGTAGAAACATGTTTTTGAGAATGTTTTCTAACTTTTCCTTCCATCATATGCACTGAAAATGCCAAAAAAGTACATATCTGACATTTATTCACCAAAATCTATCCAACCATGTAATAAATTCATCATTTGGGGGTCTTGGTAAGAAGCGTAGCATGGGCCACGCTGCGCTTCTGTACATCCAAAATTGTCACAATTTCCAAAAATCCAAAAAAATACCAAAACTGCTCAAAATTTGCTGAAAAGTCATTCTTAGCATCCTTGAATGATGACCTAGCCAGCTAGAGATGCCTTAGCCAACAAATCCAAGCTATCCCTCTTCTTTAGCTTCATTACGGTTTTCCTAAGATTTTTCTTCATATTCCTAACCATGATTTTAGAAATCTTGTTTCTTGTGAAGTAGTGTCTTGACATGTGACTTTGTAGGCTGGTGGCCCTATTGGCCTTCTTCAAGAGAATCTCCAGGTGTTCATTAACCCTACCAAGCCAAAACTATTTGTCTTATTCAATCTCAGCTGCAATCATATCATCAAAATCTTGTTGATCTAATGAAGCAAATGGTTCACTTTACTACTATGTCTACCTCTTGAGACCTATTGTTCTTGGCCTCCTAGGTTTGATTGGCACCTCTTTATCCTCAAGATGCTCAACATCAATGACAGCCTTACCTTTTCCATCTTCCACCTCCAAATATGCCTTAGGTTTAGTGAGAAAAAGTTGATTTACTTAAAGTCACATGTTCTCCTGCTGAAGAAATGCTATCATGAAATTTTCCTTTCAAAGGTTGTCCTTGAGTTCTCTTATTTATGCTTCTTTCTCCTTTATAATATCCTCAGGTTATTTGTGTGCCTCATGCTCTGCCATGTCATCCTCCAAAGGTTTTTTCTCATCGTCATGCAAGGGTGCATCATGCTGGTGTTCTAAAGGAGAAAACACTTGTCTTTTCCCTCTGCTGTAGGTTTTGGTCACCTCTGCCCTAGATGCATTTTCCATTGATGCCCTAGGTGATTGTGCAACTTTTTTACTGGAAGATCCAACCTCTGGTGGCTTTGGTGATGGTGACGGTGTACTTTGCCTACTAGCAGGAAAAAGTGAAGTTGATAGGATAAATGCCTTCCAAGGCTTGTCGATCTCTGAAAGATGATGGAGGACAATGAATTTGACCAAGCCATGGTGAAATACATTTGATTGATGATCCTTTTCATTGCTTTTTACCTTATTTATCCTCTTGATAAGACTTATATATAAATAATGAGGCAGGTTTAGAGGTTTGACTACTGTGTGTGCATGAGGAGCCTTATATGATACTAGTAAAGTCTTGAAAAACTCCCTTCACAGGTAAAGTACCTCATGATCATTTCCATTAATGGAGCATACCTGTCAAGCAATTTTCCAAAAAGAAAAATGTGTTTTGGAGCATCTTTGTAGTGTGACTTTAGGAAAACATTGTAATTCTTAGTGTCCAAATCCATCCCTTTGAACCAGATTTCCCCATGATTTTGAATACCTGTATTTGTGGCAATGGTATCTGCTGAAATGGTGAAGTCTACCCCTGCAATGTTTACCTTATCCTTCTTAAAAGTGGTGGCATAGAGGCTTGTCAATTTGGCATGGAAACCTGCTTATGGGATCTTTTCAAAAAAACCAAGGCAGCCCATATCCTCCAAGGATTTCCTGATGAAAGTGAGGCAATGTTTTCTTTGACATGTACTAGATCATATATGGATACATGTCCACCCTTATTGTACTTTTTCTTCTCAGTGTCATTGTTTCCAGTTTCCATGGTTAAAACCCTAGCTGAGTGGGAAGGAAAGGGATAGGATATGACTTAAAAAAAGGGGATAAGGGATTGTGATGTTGAAGGAAAGGAATTAAGAGGTTAGGGAGTGTGTAAACTTATGGGAAAATTTTAGGGAATAGGGATAGATGTTAGGGAATGTAGTGAAGTGAAAACTCTTGAAAATAATTAGGGGAGTGTGTAAAAATGTGGAAAACACAGTCTTAGACTAGGAAATTGTTAATGGAGCAGCCTAGGCTATGGTTTATAGAAAAATTAAATAAATTAAGGGGAATGAGTGAGGGAATTGTTTTAGGGGAGTACGAAAGATGTAGGTGAATGTAGGGGATCAATAAACTTAGGTTTTTACCACTTATTTGAAACAAATTCTCACGGAAATGAAAAACGCAATGAAAACCCTAGAAGAGGGAAATTCACTGAAATTTTTTAGAAGACAGATGCAAGAGAAGAGTGCCACTGGATATTTACTTGTCTAAGAGGTACTGGAAACCCTGACTTGCTGAGATAAAACCTTTTGGATGGTTGCTTTGCCTCAAATTTGAAAATGCAGCGATGGATACCAAAGCGTAATGTAGCTCCAAGAAACGCAGCGTTCAACAAAATGGAGAAAATCTTTGGTGTATTTTGATCTATGGATGGTGTTAGTCATCAGTAATTTTTTTGCCTTGATGGTGACTAAATGACTATTCCCAGATTTCTAGAAACAAAACTTATAGAACATTGTGAGTTCTAGAAATCTCACTGCATTCATTATTCGTAAGATAAAATTTTCACTATTTTATCATCCTATCTAGTCATGATTGGCCCACTACTCCTGGAAGACCCATCATAGGCTCGAGCCATTTATTTTAACCCTAAATTGTCACCTTGGCCCAAATCCTCTGTTTTTGTTTTGCCTAAAAATCCCCACTACCACCTAAACCTACCAATAAAACATCTTTATTGTGTCACCCATGATACTTCCAAACACTGATGGTCTCAAATTGTCTCTGTAGACCCTTTGATAGTCAAGTATGATTGATGTTTTAATTTTTAAATCCACTAAGCTTATCATAGATCCTATCTTATACTTGGTGATCCCTAAGTCTAAGTCTCGGTCCAAAGTCCAAGTCCAAGAAAGCCCCCATTAGGTCACCTAAGGTTTCACTGAGTCATAGGATGGATTTGGTGCCCAACAAGTTATGCCTTCCTGCATGAAGAGATTGTATTCAAATAGAAATAAAATCAAACAATTTGATCCAAAGTCATTCAAGAAAAGCCTCCTTGGCTTAGAGCACAAATACGGCAAGGGACAGCTGCCCTTGTTCACATTTTTACAATGAATAACCAAGGTGGCCACCAGCAATAAGAAGAGGTAAGGTAATAATATGTAATCATCACCGAGAGGCAGACACAAACAAGACAAAGGCAACATGCCTATGTGTAAAAGAGAATCAGGGTTTGTTTTGATTGGTTAACAAAACAGTGGTGACAAGCAAGAGACTATCACAAAGGTTATAAAGACAAAAGCCACCTCAACCCCATCAAAGTACACATTGAAGATTTTGTTACAAAGGATAAATAGGTTTTGAAAGGCTATTAAAGATGAAAAAAACTCCTTCTTGAAAGCAGAGGACATACAAAGAGTATCAGTTTGGGAGACTAATGCTTGCAAGTGCAGTCAAAAGACCTATAGAAGGATCACATCAAATGAAATATGGGCATAATTTATTGTCAAAAAGGCCTAAGAAGCAAGTGTGCCCCTGATTTTCATCGCAGCAGTAGACCCCCAACAAAGGCCTCCTTGTCAATAGATTGTTCTACAAAAGATGACATAGACATAAGTAAACATTTTTGCTAAAAAATGTGTCAAAAGTGTGTTTCACAGCAAATATCAGTCAAAAGGAACACTGAAAATATGGGCAGATTTTAACTTTACAAAAGTGGGTTTTTTCCTTTTAATGTATTTTTCAAAACACTATAAAGGGTATTTTTAAAATCCCCCGCATCATTTTCCACTTTGCAAAACAGAAGAAGCTGTTGGAGGAGAGTTTCAACATTTTAGGGAAAAACTATGAAATTTTTTCGGCGCTACGCACAGGAGGGAGGCGAGTAGTGTAAAATTACACTGTGCTACGCAATCAAAGCCTGGCGCTATGCACCTGGGATAGCACTATGCACAGGCCCAAAAAGGACGAGAAAGCGCCCAGGACACTGCCCATTCTGCCCGACGCTGCGCTCCGGCCAGACTTCTCCACATTTTCTCAAAGAGCTCCAAATTTTGAAATTTCGTCTTCAAATATTTTGCAAGCAGAGCCTAAGGTTGGTGGAACCCTTTTTCTCCTCCCAAGCTTTCCTTTTATTAATAAAAAAAACAATGAAGACATCCATAGTAAAATTTGGACCAAACCCTAGACTATATGAATTTTGGGTTAGGGTTTGCAAGAAAAAATTATTTTGAGTGCAAAAAGAGGACTGGGTAACTATGGGCTAACCTCCAACATCAAGTGCAAGCTTTAAAAAAATTATTTTTCACCTTAGCCTTCATCTTGCAAAGAGTTGACCTACACCACCTATTTTTCCCTAAAACCCTCAAGAAAAGTCTAAAGGTCCTACTGTTGTTTTCAGACCAGTCATCATGTCAGAGGGAGACAGTCCCACCAGTAGTGATAAGAGTCATACTCCCACCAAGTTAAAACATCATGGAGGAAAAGCAAAAATATTTGAGCCCCTATACACCACTCCAATCACTTCATCTCCTATGATCCTTTCATGCTTTCAGGATGTAGGGTGCTACAAATTTTGTGAAAGGGTCAAGCAAGTCAGCAGCCATTCAAACTTGACTAGATTGTTTGTCTGTAGCTTACAAAACCATCAATTCAATCTAGTAGGGGTGCAATTTGAGCTCTCATCTGAGATCATTTCCAAAGCAACAGGTATGCCAGACATTGGTGAGGTATGGTTCAATCAAAAGAAGTTGGAGTTGAGTTATTATGGGCCCTATTTGAAACCCAGCTATCAACAAAATTGTAAGGTTGTTTTCCCTTTTTCCCATTTTCTAGAGAGATATGTTGCATTGATGAAGCAGATTATCATTTTTTTCACTTGTAAGGGGAGATACTCCCTATCTACTCATATCATATAAGGTTGCTGATGAATTTTACCAAGGTCAAGATGATGAACCTACCTTACTACCTTTTCCAAAGCATTGATAAAATGGCCTCAATTGTCAAGAAGAAAAGCTATGATCACCAAATGTCAAGCCTCTTTCACCACTCCCTGATCAAAATGATTGTCCTATATCAGCTAGAGTAGCAAGGAATATCTTGGGAAACCTTCATCTCACATGCTGTGTTTACATACCCCCGGGCCTTCATCTAGTAGAACTTGCCTTCCACTTCACAACCATCTACCTCCACTCATCCATCATCTCCCCATGTGCCTTCTCCACAAATAATTTCACCTCTTGTTTCTTCCCCTAATTTTCCAAGTGAGGGGGCTGATAGTAGCCCTAGTGAAGAACAAATAGAAGGCAGCAGTCAGGAAGAAACTGAGACAGATAATGATGGACAAGGAGGAAGCAGTGGAAAAGAAAATGATGAAAGTGAAGAAAATAGTGAAGAGGAGGGAAGTAGCCATGACGAAAGCAATGATGGCAAGGATGAAATTAGTGAAGGCAGACCCAAAGATGAAAGTAGTAAGCATGATGAAGAGGAAAACAGAGATGAAAGTAGTGAGCAATATAATGAAGAAGAGCAACTAGATGATAAAGAAAAGCAGCATGATGAGGAGGACAGCCATCAAAGTTCCCAAAACAGTCAAGGAAAGATTCAGAACAGTCATGACAGCTGTCATGACTGTCTTGAAAAAAATCATTCCATGGAGGAAAAATAAAATCAAAGTGAGGAAAGTGCAGAAGATGTCAATCAATCAGAGGATCAAAGTGATGATAGCACTACATCCAAAACTTCCGTTGTTGCCCCTCTCACATACGCTTATCACAGAGGGAGAAGGGATGTGTTTGATACCTCTAAAAGGCAAAGGGTCATCTCCTCTCAAAATGCCAAAACATTGGACAAGGGTAAGGAAAAAGTGGAAAATGTTGAGTAGAAGATACAAGTTAGAAGGAGAAAAAGGATCAAGAAGACTTCTTAAGGGCCTCTTTCCATTGATCTAGACAGTGAAAATGAAGACCAAGAGATGAGTACTAAGTTGCTCCTCTTAGAGAAAGATGCCCAGCTTCAAGAATGGGAAAAGGACTTTGAGAGGGAATAAAGAGTTATATACTATTATCAAGAAGAGCACAAGCATTTCAAAGAGGTGAAGAGGGTCCTTGCCTTACAGAAGAAAATGGTCAAACACTATGCAAGGAAGAGCATGCTTGCTAATACCAAACTTAAGCAAGCCCTCATAGAGCTAGAAGAGCTAAAAAATACCAAAGTGCATGAAAACCTCAGGATCTTGGTTGATTCTTCTCATAAGGTGTCTAAAACCCCTTGAGGGGTCTACACACCAATTTTGAGGCAAATCTGGAAACTTTTTTTTTTTTTTCCAAATTTTGACCCGTAGGAGCGCAGCACCCTAGGCGCTACGCACAACATTGGGGGATCCCCAGCTGCTGAAGTTTATATTTTTGGATTTTTCACATCACCAACATTCTACCCACAAAATTTCAGGTCAATTGGAGCATTTCTTCACCCTCAAAAGGTCAAAAAACACCTCAAAATTGACCTTTCTCCCTCCTTTTCAGGCCAGGCTCTGCACACAGAGCAGTCATGGGAGATTTGATTTTTGAGCAGGTAAATGGCATCCGTTCAGCACAAATAAAGTATTTTTGGAAATTAGACTCATCAATATTTCCAACGAGCCATCACAGGGCCAAATCCGATGCCGGGAAGGGGTCCAAAACTCAACTACAACAGAACCTATTTTCCGCAGAAAGGGCGCTACGAACAAAGACAGCCTTTTGCCAAAAAGTCAACAAAAGACACTGATTAATGATAAATTGGTTTTTTAATATTTTCTTGGACAAATCACTCCTGATTTGATTAGGGAGTTATGTTTTGATGTTTTTCATTTATTATCTTATCTATTATGTGTCTTGGTCCTTGCATGGTCATTAAGCACATTTATGACATTTATGGCTAAATTAGGGTTTCCACCTCCTCATTTGCTCCATAAATATAGCATGAGGCTCTTACGTATTTGTTGGATTTTTATGACTTATTCTAGAATAATACATTGTCTCTTGGAGTTTTTGATGAGAATTTGATGTCTTGGGGCTCATGCATGACCTGATTTGTTTGTTGATGGAGGAGGACTGTTTGCAAGATCCATAAGCCTGGTTGATGGTGAAGTTTTCTTTTGTTCATGTTTTCTATTTTATCATATGTTTCCATCTTTCTATTTTTCAATAAGACAAAGAATTTATACTAAGATATTTTTGCTAATGGCACCTTAGGTCTGTTTGTTTCCTTCACTGCCTTAATGTTTTCTTCTGCTAGGATATATTAGAGAGTTCATCTTTTTGCTCTCTAATGATTTCTTATGCTTATCTATTTCTTGAATGGTTTAGATCAGTTGGTTTCAACATGATTCATGGCTAGCCCTACATATTTGTTGCCACTAAATACGTTGTTCTTGGAATCATCTCTTTGAAGCATCTTTGCCTAGGTTTATCAAAGAAGTCTGTTTCGATCATGCTCTTTGAATTTACTTAGCTAATTGTTTCAAAGAACCTTCATAGCTGTAACTTTAGATGTTTATGGTTTTCTCTCCTTCTATGGTTATAGTTATTTGTGCATCTAAAATGTTTTCTGCTCTTGATGATGAAATCTATGAAAGTTAAATAAGTTTCTTGCCTTTCTATATTTCATTTGAATGTTTGTCTTGGTTGATTATCTGCTTTCAGTATGAAATCAAATGGATTAGGTTTTGCTTATACCTTTGATTCTCTTTCTATGCTTATAAATCTTCTAACTCCCTCAGTTTTAAATTATATAAAGGATTCCGGTTTTCCCTTTATTAGCTTTTGTTCTCAAGCTTAATGTCCATCTCATAATCTTTCACAACCTCAAAGATCCACCAACCAAGTTAATATTTCCCTGCAAATACTCTTTAAACCATTGATGAAACTTATCATGACCTTGTTAGAATCCATTTCCCAATGACTTGAAGCCTTCCTTTTTTTCTATATAATCTATCTAAGTATCATACCCAACCAAAAACAATCAAAATACCCTGCACTTAACATCTAGCCTAAAATCAACCCTAATCAGCAAACAAGTTCACATCTTTGCACCTACCAGAGAGATCCCTCTCTGAATCCAGGAAGGCTAGGTCCTTGGATTCCAAAGCTTGGTTTGATGTTACCCCTATCCATTTGTATCTCAATCAATCTAGAAAATTACAGGGAGGTAACATAATGGCAATCATGGTGGGACTTCTGAGTGCATAGTTGCTTGAATACCTCTTAAGACTCTTTAGACCCTTAGTTTGACTTAGAAAATCCAGTGAATATGCCACCTCATCGCCAGCTAACATAATGGCGATCACGGTAGGACTTTGAGTAAGAAACATCCTAGGTGTCCCTTAGGAAATTCTCAAAATCTCAGTTAAACTTAGAAAGTCAGCTACTAGCCAAAGAGTAAAAACTAATTGCCTCGCCATCCTAGCAAGATGATGACTCAGCTATAGGATACTCATTAAAACCTTAGGGCTGCATAAGGAAACACAGAGAACCCAAAATAGTCCCTAGATTGATTTTTTATCAAAATTTGGTGGTGGACCATCATATACATACCCTCAAAACTACAAAAACATCCACCTGGCGACTCCACTAGCCTCCAGTAGGCCTTTTTCATCTCACTAGTCCCATACAACTTTTTAGAATTGTGTCAAGTCATTCCAAATCAGTTTTAGGGCCTAATTAATACCTTATGTAAGTAAAATAAACACTAAGAGAGGTCAGCCTTCCAAAAACAGTCCCAAGCATTCAGCCTCTCTAATTTTTGAGAAAGAGATCTGGCTTCACAAAGGATCAATACCAGATCTCACCCAGACCCAAATCCTCCTACCATAGTTGATGACCCAAAAAATATTTTGTGGAAAAAATCTAAAGCTGGAAACTCAACCACTGCTAGGACTATTCATAGAGCAAGCTCTGCACCAGAACATCTCACAATTTCACAAGATCCTCAGTTTGACTTGCACCATACCAAGAACCTATTCAGGACCAGGTCACAAAGTAGGGTGGACCAAGATGACCTTGAGCCCATAGATTTGCAGCAAAGCTCCAGTAGAGAAGCTTCTCCTTCCACTCCACTTGACTTTCAGCTTCTCCATCACTTCAGCCCTTTTTATCTCAAATCTACTCAGAATCAGTTCTTCAGTCCAATTACCTTAGCTACACCCATTCATACCACCATTGTGCAAACCACCTCATCCCATCCTACTTTGCCTCTCACAAACCCTCCCCATGTAAATCAGCCTTTGTTTCCATTTCCTCCCATCATGGCAGCCTGGTATGATCCACTGGCTCTACAACAACCACTATTACCATTGCTAAATGATTATTAGTCCAAAATTTTCCATTTTTTGGGGACTGAATCCATCACTGCCCAAAAGCATGTAGATAGAATTAAAGATGTTTTTGACTACATGGAAATAGAAGAAGAAACCATGCAAATGAGGATTTTTTCCCAGAACATGGGAGGAGAACCCAAGAAATGGTTCAAAAAATTACCTCCAAACAGCATACATGATCTCCCTTCCCTCTACCAAACTTTTGTAAACAAATGGGAAATCAAGAAGAACCCCCTTCAAATTATTTCCGAGTATAACAATCTTAAAAGGAATCCGGGAGAAAGTGTGCATGACTACTCCACTAGGTTTAACAGTGTTTACAATGCCCTCCCACCTCACATAAAACCTCCCCAAGGATTAGCCTTAGTAAAATATCTCGAAGGCTTTGATGCTGATATGGCCTATCAACTAAGGGAGAGAGATTACTAACTCTAGAAGATATGCAAAAAGGGGTTGTGAGTGAAGAGGCCAATTTAATTTAGAAAGGGCTAGGATGATATCAGAAAAAAAAAGCGTGACTTATAAAGATGACACAACACCTACACCCTCCTCTTCTGACACCAAACTTGACTCCATAGTTAGGAAAATGGAGAGGATGATGGAAAAAATCAGTTTGAATGAGAGAACACCTCCTAGGGAAAGTCAGCCAATCTTCAAAATAGGAATAGGAATCAAAATTTTAGAAGAGACCCTCCTCAAATCAGACAAAGAGGGAATGACCAAAAAATTAGACCCTTTTTCAAGGACAATTAAATAGATGAAGAAGAAAGAGAGCCTGAGCAGTTGGAAGAATACCATGTAAATGTCATAGGTTCTGATGATGAGGATAACACCTTCCTTACCGAAGAAGAACAAAGGATGTTTTCTTCCAAACCAAATGAACAATCATATGAAGATTTTGAAGACTATAAACTAGGATTTGAGAATTCCATAATGGAATTCCATAGGCAGTATGACCTTAGGAGAAAAAGGAGTCAAGATATTCCTAAAACAAATCGGCCAAACACTGCTATTATAAAAACCTCTGAACCTATTTCTAAAAATACAGCAGAAAACATGAACACTATGGCTAGGAAAACTGATCTAAACAAACCAAAAACTAGCCCGCCTAATAATGATTCAAGTTGCCCTAGTACTTCAACTAGTAGCCCTGAAAAAACATTGTTGTCCAAACCATCAAATCAAAATCAGCAAATCAAGAATGTAGAAAATTTTATGGCTAATAAAACTGATGTAAATGCAATAAAAACACCTACGCCTTTCAGCTTTGAAGGGGAGATTGCCAAAATCAAGATAACCATACCCCTCACTAAATTGGTGACCCAAGAGGTATATAGATCCTAGATTTTCAAAGCGTTAAACACAGGGAACGATACCGACACTTTAAACTTAACCGATGATAAACCAAAGTTGTTGTTTTGTCCTGAAATAGAGGGAAAATATCAAGAAGGAGTTTTCCCTCCTTTCTATGTCAGTCTTAACATACATGACAAAATTCTACATAATGCTATGCTGGACTCCGGTGCCTCACACAAACATATGCCAAAGGTGGTGATGGAAAGATTGGGCCTAGAAATCAAAAATCCCTACAAATACTTATACTCTTTTGATTCAAGTAGGGTTAAATGCCTAGGCCTAATCAAGGATCTATGTGTCAATTTGGCACAAATCCCCACTAAAATTCTAGTCATGGATATAGTTGCTGCTGACATCCCCCCAAAGTATGGCATGCTTTTATCTAGATCATGGGGTGTCAAACTTCAGGGTAGCCTTCAAATGAACATGACTTATGCCGCCATCCCAGTCTTCAATCAAACAAGGAGGTTGTATCGGGAATCCCACATGAAGTATATGGTGAGTAACATAGATAGGCCAAATAACGCACTGATTTATTCCATTCACTCAGACCTTGACTCATTCATCTTGTACAATGAAAATGACATAAGTGAACAAATAAATGACAATGAGGGACAACTAAGCCCCCCATAACAACCAAACCAGCTCTCTAATCAAGAAAATGACACCCAAAACTCTAGCAGCCCCAAAGTACAAAACAGTGACAAATATGGAATTGACACCCTTTGGCATATCAACTTTGATGGTTCTTATGGTAAGGCTAGATTAGGGGCTAGTGTTTGTATCCACAACATAAATGAATGTCATTCCTATAGGCTAGATTTTCAATGCACCAATAATGTTGCAGAGTATGAGGCTCTCCTTATTGGTTTACACTTACTTAAAAATCTCAAAGCTAAGAAGATCTTGATTCAAGGAGATTTAGAACTGATCATCAAACAAATTAAGGGAGAATATTCAGCCAAGATCCCTAGAATGAGGGAGTATAGGAATGTTTCCCTAGACCTTCTCAAAACTTTTGAAAAGTATGAGCTCACCTTCATCCCTAGGGCCCAAAAATGCCTTGCCAATGAGCTTGCCTTTGCTGCCAGCAATTGCTCTTTACCCTATGAAAATAAAAAATCCCTCATCAAAGTAAAAAACAGACCTACTGTACCAGAAAACTTAAACCATTGGCAAGTGTTTGACAGTGATGAGAAAATAGATGATTTTCTGCAATCCAAAAATGAATTTGCAAGCACAAAATAGAGTTTAAGATTTGAAAGAAATAATTTTTCTGAAAATGAAACTCCCAAAATAGAGTTGCCCTTTAATGATGATATAAAACATATTCAAAACCCTTGTGTTGCAGAAATTTTTGATAAATCAGATCAAAGAGAACTTGAAATTTTGAAATGCAAAGATGACACCTTGCCAAGAGGCCTTACACCACTAGAAGAGTTGTTTGATTATAATGATGTAGCTAAAAAACCCAAGATGGAATCCACTGAAACAAATCTAGAAGAATGTAACATTGGAGGGATGAAAGAGCCAAAATTAGTCAAGCTATCCAAAACTCTCCCTCCTCACACAAAACAGAAATACATTGAGCTTTTTAAAGAATTTAAATATGTTTTTGCTTGGGGGTATGAAGACTTGAAATCCTATGACACTAAAATCATTCAACATAAAATTCCTCTCAAGGAAAATCAGAAACCATTTAAACAAAAATTGAGAAGAATTAACTCCCTCTTGTTACCTTCAGTTGAGAAAGAAATAAAAAATATGTATGATGTCAGGATCATAGTTCCTGTCCAATACTCAAAATGGGTGTCCAACCTTGTGTCAGTTAGGAAGAAGACTGGGGAAATTAGGCTTTGTATTGACTTCAGAAATTTGAACAAGGCCTCCTTAAAAGACAATTACCCCTTGCCTAAAATGGATCACATACTCTAAAAAGTAGTTGGCTCACAAAGAATCTCATTGCTAGATGGCTTCTCAGGTTATAACCAAGTTCTAGTCTTTCCAAGTGACCAACTCAAAACTGCTTTCACTACACCTTGGGGTACATTCATGTATGTTAAAATTCCATTCTGTTTAATAAATGCAGGGGCTACTTTCCAAAGGGAAATGGACATAGCTTTTTCGGAAGACATAGGTTACTTCATAGTCATATACCTTGATGACATCACTGTCTACTCTAAAATTGATGAAGAACACTTAGTCCACTTAAGAAAAGTTTTTGAAAAGTGTAGAAATTATGGCCTATCTCTCAATCCTGAAAACTATGTTTGGCCTTCAGGAAGGAAAACTCTTAGATCACATCATCTCTAAAGAAGGAATCAAAATAGACCCCAAAAGGATAGAAGGCATCTTACAAATTAGCCATCCTAGAAACATTAAAGAGCTGCAATTTTTCATTGGAAAGATTAACTTTCTAAGAAGATTCATCCCCAACCTTGTTGAACTCCTAAGGAATATCACAAACATGTTGAAAAAAGAAGTAGGAGTAAAGTGGAATATGGAAGCAAAACAATCTTTTGAGCTGGTAAAACAAGCACTCACACAAACACCCGTCTTAATCAGCCCTGACTTCACCAAGGATTTCTACATCTTCTCATTTGCATCTGAACATACTGTGGCAGCAGTATTATTGCAAAAGAACATCATGGGGCAAGAACAGCCCATAGCTTTCTTCAGCAAGGCCTTGAGGGATGCTCCTCTAAAGTATAACATCATGGAAAAACAAGCCTTTGCCTTAATCAAAGCTTTGAAAGACTTTAGAGTTTATATTTTGCATTCTCATGTCATAGCTTTTGTCCCACACCAGTTGTCAAAGAAATACTTAATCAAGACCCTGATGGTAAAAGGGGCAAGTGGATTGCTACCATTTTAGAATATGATTTAGAAATTAGACCCACTAAATTGATTAAAGGACAAGGACTTGAAAAAATGATGGCTAACTCAAATTTCCAAGCTTTAGACATGAATATGGTTGATGTGTGATCCGAGAGGGTAAAATCTTGATACCCTTAACCAAGACCTTTTACTTCGGCTGATAATTAGAATTGCATTTAATTAAGACGTTAAGAAACATAAATGAACAATTGTAGTTGTAAATAAGAGGAACATGAATGAACAAGATCAGAAATAATAAGAACACGTTGTTTGATGACGAAGTTCGTCCAGGAGGGACTATATCTCCAGGCCTCGGTGTCAAGATGGTGTAGGCTGCTACATTACGTCTTGTAAGAAGAAGATGTACATGGATGTGTTTTCCTATGACATACAAGGAAAAACTGCCCTCACGCAAGAGTGGCTTGACTTCTTTAAGAGATGTTCCACTGCGGAACTCTCATACATAAAGAAAGACTCCTATCAGTATGACCATAGCTGACATGTAATAAATAAGAGTATCCTGCAATCCTGGCAAACAAGGGATCTCAACAATACACATATGAAAACAAGCATCCTGCCAATCTGGCATAAAAGGGACTCATACATGACACAAATCCATAACTAAAAGTACATCAATAACAACACAAAGCAAGATCCCACGACTCATGTATCAACTGGGATCTGCAAGGCATAATGCATCTCGAAGAGAAATAAATGAAGAAGTACATGGAATCCACATCATATACCTCATGCTGCCATTCGGTGAAGGCTAAGCTTCTCTGCGGCTGAATCTAAAAACACCATCAATCTTGTGGTGTCGAAAAATGTGAAAATGATTGCTCACTTGTGGAAATCTGACACCTACATAACCCACTTCCAAAAGTGGCTGAAAATTGAAAACTTAGATGAAGAAACTGAGCATGCCATCAGACTCATGGCGTCGAATAGTGCAAAAATGACATAAATTTGTCCCATTTGGACAAATTCAAAAATTTTCCCTCCTAGAAGTTGGCCTCAATCAGGGTTCCACCTGCCCCTTTTCTAGCTCATGGTTCCACATGACCTGCAATAAAAAAAATATTAATCTCGATCTACATGCGTGCACTCCTGCTCCTCCATGGCCTGGGTGCACTGGTGAAATGGTGGTTTTAAATATATTTTGTGGGCAAACTTACCCATGTCCCACCGTTGGTGCGTTTGTTATGAGATAAAGGAGTAGGTCGGGTGGTCAAACCTCAACCCCATCAATATAACTCGGAAATTTGTTGTAGGAACCATGTAGTTCCCTTTATAAAACCCCACAGACTATTTTAAAACCTGTAATATTAAATTTAAAAACCACGTTTTACTTTTCTTTAAAAATGTGGTTGGGGGTCGGGCCCGCATTGGGAGTGGGTTGTGTAACATATACGTTGTAACACATATATTTGGTATGGGCTGGTTGTATTTGTTATAACAACCATTCATTTAACCGTAACCCATATTCGTTCATTACACATATGTACCCCACTTAACATAGCTTTTGTTATAACCTTGGTGGTTTGCATTGAGTTTGCTTTATATGGTTATTTTAATAACCATATAAATGATTTTGTTATTTAATATGGATAACCATAATAACTCTTTAACATATAGTTGTTTTTATATGTATTTTTAAATTATTTATCTTTTATGGTTATATTTTGATGATCTCTTTTGTCTTTGTCTTTTCATTGTCTTTTATGTAGGTCGAAGTCAAATAGAGAGGTGCCATGTGTTAGAAGCTGAGGGGCTGCTATGTGGGTTGGACATGCTCACTGGGATGCCATCTGGCACACCATGGCCCCACATCCCCTGCTTTAACAAAACTTAAAATTTCTCTAACTCCCTCATACGATCTTGGTTTGACGAACCGTTTGCATCATTGGAATCAAAATGATGAGATCTACAATCTGAACCTGGTTTGAGAGATTTTCGAATGCTTTGATTTTTGAGCCCTCTGTGTTGAGCCACTTGTACTTGTACCTGTTTAATCCACCTACATCAATCCTCCCGACTGAGGAGGTTTTGGTCCTCCAAAAGCATCAAGCTTTACCTATCATCAACTGTTTACAAATTTCGTTGAAAGGCACATCCCCACATGACTCCTTCACCTGACATACTTTGGAATCAAGATGTAAGGCCATCAAGTACAATTGCTGGAATGCGATTTTTGAAAGGGCACATCCCTTGAAGACTCCTTCACCTCTCGTACTGCAGAATCAATATGCAAAGCCAACACCTACAACTGTGGAAATGAAAATGTATGAAAAGGCACATCCCTTGAATACTCCTTTACCTCACGTACTTCGGAATCAGGATGTAAAGCCAACACCTGCAACTACAGAAATGTAAATGTCTAAAAAGGCACATCCCTTGAAGACTACTTCACCTCACGTACTTCAGAATCAAGCTGTAAAGCCAACACCTACAACTGTGGGAATGCAAATGTCTGAAAAGGCACATCCCTTGAAGAATCCTTCACCTCACGTACTTCAAAATCAAGATGCAAATCCAACACCTGCAACTGCGGAAATGAAAATGTATAAAAAGGCACATCCCTTGCAATTTGTTGCAAACAGAAATGTTTGAGAAGGCACATCCCTCAAAGACTCCTTCACTTTTGTGCTTTGGAATTGGAATTCCAACACCTGCCTAAATATACAAAGAACATTACATTCTTAATGTGACCAACAATGACCCAAATATTTCCATACTTGCCATGAGTTTATAACATGTACTTGGTGGTCAAGCTTACAGCAAAAATGGAAATCATACCTCAACAAAATTACAAGACCAGACCTCATCATCGCATTTCGAAGTGATGGAAAAACTCCTCATCACTTTTACATGAAATAAATGCATCAGACGACTCATAGAACATGACCAAAACATAATCGTCGCATCTCAAGGTGATGGCACCACATCATCACTTTTACATGAAAGAGATCTAACACACGACTTATAAAACAAGGCCAAAAAATTGTCATGGTCGCTTAAACGAGTGATGGAAACACATCATCACTTTCATAATAAAAATGTGACAAATGGCTTACAAGCATGGCCATGACAAGCTTAACATCTCTAGAAAAAACAATCTAGAAGAACCACTTCTCATTTATTAAAACGAGTGGATTATTTCCCTATGGCGAACTTGCTTGTCGATCAACTCTTTCGACTGGTGTATGCACGGGCGCTTTGTTTTTAAGGCACTGCTCTGGATGAAGTTTCCAGCATGTGGCTCTTTGGTGGCCACTTCGGTCACAATGGGTGCAAAAGTTATTTTTCCTCTAAACCTGCTTAACTGATTTCTTTTCCTGTTGGGGAGAAGGATTTTCATGCCTCTTCCTCCTTTGTGCTGCCATCCTCTTCCAGCACTCAGAAATCACATGGTTATTTAAACCACAAAAATAACAAGTTTTACGATGCCATATTTTACGACCATGTTTATCAACATTCTTATAATCAAAATGCACTCTGGAATAATGAGACTTAGTATACCTTCTGGGATGGTCTCTGGTGCGATCATGATGATGGGAGCTTGTCTCAGGTAGAAAGGATTTTCATGCCTCTTCCTCCTTTGTGCTACCATCCTCTTCTAGCACTCAGAAATCACATGGTTATTTAAACCACAAAATAAACAAGTTTTACGATGCCATATTTTACGACCGTGGTTATCAACATTCTTGTAATTAAAATGCACTCTGGAATAATGAGACTTAGTGTACCTTCTGTGGTGGTCTCTGGTGCCATCATGATGATGGGAGCTCGCCTCGGTTCCTTCACTACAACGTGCACTACCGTGGAATGATGGCGAAGTTTCCCTATCATTCCTCTTCCTTGGAGAGTTCATCATTATCTGTTTTCCCTTAATGTCCTTCGAACATCCTTCACCAATGTACGCCAAACCTGCATAACGAGGTCGTTGCCCAACCTCCAATGGTTCGGTTATGCCTTGGCCACGAATGCCAAGTCCTCCTCCTCTGTACCCCATTTTAGTGAGGAGCCTCATGCCGATACCTGTGATGGGTATCTCCACACTTCCAATTGAAATTATATCATGTGAAGAAACTGAAGAAAAATCAACCTGTTTACCTTAGGTGTTGATTGCGAAACAGATGAAGAAATATGTTGTAAGCCTTCATTGCTCTTCACTTCCTCCAATGCCTCTGACATGGCTTGCAACTGAAGCTGTAACTGCTGCTTCTCCTCCTTCTCTTCATGTAGAAACACCTTCAAGGCATCATGATCTGCTTGCAGAATTTCATTGTTGCGCTTCCGATATTCCCACGCTTCTGTTGTGGCTTTCAACTGAAGCTGCAACTGTTGTTTGTCCTCCTTCTCTTTGTGTAGGAGGCTCTTCAATTCTTCGTTCTCTGCTGCTTGTTTTTCATACACCTCGTACAATATGTCCGCTTTCTCGGACACCCTGAGCATGGTTTCATACATGTCCTTGACACTCTCCATGGCTCAACTCAGCGAACATCAAACGTTCACACTTGCAATCCAATCAGCAAGAATACCTGCTCCGATACCACTTGATCCAGGGTAAAATCTAGATACCCTTAGCCAAGACCTTTTACTTCGGCTGATAATTAGAATTTCATTTAATTAAGACGTTAAAGAACACAAATGAACAATTGTAGCTGTAAATAAGAGGAACATAAATGAACAAGATCAGCAATCATAAGAACACGTCGTTTGATGACGGAGTTCGTCCAGGAGGGACTACATCTCCGGGCCTCAGTGTCAAGATGGTGTAGGCTGTTGCATTATGTGTTGTAAGAAGAAGATGTACATGGATGTGCTTTCCTATGACATACAAGGGAAAAATTTCCCTCACGCAGGAGTGGCTTGACTTCTTTAAGAGATGTTCCACTGCGGAACTTTCATAGATAAAGAAAGACTCCTATCAGTATGACCATAGCTGACATGTAATAAATATGAGTATCCCGCCAATCCTGGAAAACAAGGGATCTCAAAAAAACACATATGAAAGCGAGTATCCCGCCAATGTGGCATAAAAGGGATCTCATAAATGACACAAATCCATAGCTGAAAATACATCAATAATAACATAAGGCAAGATCCCACAACTCATGTATCAACCAGGATCTACAATACATAATGCATCTCAAACAAAAATAAAGGAATAAGTACATGGAATTCACATCATATACCTCATGCTGCCATTTGCTGAAGGCTGAGCTGCTCTGCGACTGAATCTGAAAAAACCATCAATCTTGTGGCATCGAAAAATGTGAAAACGACTGCTCACATGCGGAAATATGACACCTGCATAACCCACTTCCAAAAGTGGCTAAAAAATCAAAAACTTAGATGAAGAAACTGAGCACGCCATCAAACTCGCGGGATTGAGTAGTGTAGAAATGACATAAAATTTGTCCCATTTGGACAAAGTCAAATTTCGCCCTCCTGAAAGTTGGCCTTAATCAGGGTTCTGCCTGCCTCTTTTCCGGGCTCATGGTTCCACTGCACCTGCAAATAAAAAATATTAAACCTTGAAGACCGTGCACGCTCTTTGATCCTCCATGGGCTTGGCACACATCTGAAAGGATGAGTTTAAATATTTAATCCCGGGCGGATATACCAATAAGGTCGTTTGGCACAATGGTAAAAAGGGAAAATTGTAAAGGGAGGTCAGGGGATCAAATCCCGCCTCCCAAAAATATGCATACATATCTTTTATTAGGGCGCCTTTTGTTTTCAACTTAACCACATGTTTTAATTTGAAACAAGTGTGGGGGTTGGGCCTGCAGTGGGCGGCCCGCCCCGTATTCTCCACGGGCTCCGTGGCAATGGAGTGGGTTGTGTAACATATACATTGTAACACATATATTTGGTATGGGTTGGTTGTATTTGTTATAACAACCATTCATTTATCCATAACCCATATTCGTTCATTACACATATATACCCCACTTAACATAGCTTTTGTTATAACGTTGGTGGTTTGCGTTAAGTTTGCTTTATATGGTTATTTTAATAACCATATAAATGATTTTGTTATTTAATATGGATAACCATAATAACTCTTTAACATATTGTTTGTTTTTATATGTTCGAGAGATTTTCGAACTCTTTGATTTTTGAGCCCTCTGTGCTGAGCCACTTGTACTTGTACCTGTTGAATCCACTTGGATCAATGTGTTAGAGGAGACAGAAGAATTTATAGCTCCATACATTGAATAAATGTTTTTAAATTCATCTTGTTATGCTGATATCATTTATGTGCTTCTTTATCTCAATGCTCCTCCTTCTCTGTCGAAGACTAAAGCTAGATTCTTAAAACAAAAATCTTTAAATTTCTGCACTTTAAATGGAGTGTTGTACTGAAAAGTTCTGTTGGTTTGCTACTTAAATATTTTCTTGAGGATGATGTAGAAAAAATCATGCATGAATTACATGAGGGAGAATGTGGAGGTCACCTATATTGGAAGACTACAGCCAACAAGATCCTTAGAGCTGGCTACTATTGGCCTACCCTTTTTTCCGATACTCACAAATTAGTCATGACTTGCCATAAGTGCCAAATCTTTGATGGAAAAAGAAAAATTTTACCTTTGCCCTTGCATCCCATTAGTGTTGAAGCTCCTTTTCAACAGTGGGGTTTGGACTTCATAGGAGGGATCCATCCTACTTCATCTGCCCAACACAAGTGGATCCTCACTGCCACTGATTACTTCACCAAATGGATAGAAGCCATCCCTTCTAGAAATTCCATCGACTCAGTCATTATCAAATTCCTTGAAACTAACATCTTTTCCAGGTTTGGTTGTCCTAGAAATATCATCACTGATAATGTTGCTGCATTTACATCTAAGAAAATGGTGGATTTTTTCTATAAATATCACATCATACTAGGCCACTCCATTGCTTATTACCCACAAGGCAATGGACTAGCTGAGTCCTCTAATAAGAGCTTGGTAAACATCATTAAGAAGCTCCTAGAACAGAATCAAAAGGCATGGCATGGCAAACTAGTGCATGCACTATGGGCTGATAGACTAACCACCAAGAAATCAATTGGCATGTGTCCCTATCAACTGGTGTATGGCATGGATGCAGTTTTCCCCACCTCTTTGGGAGTCCTGGTCATGAAGCTCCTCCAAGAGGTAAAATTAGAAGAAAATGATATGCAAAGAAGGTTGAACCAAATCATTCAATTTCAGCAGTCAAGGGAGGAAGTTTACAAAAGAACACAAGCAATACAAGACAATATCAAGAATATTTTTGATAAGAGAACCAAGGCAAATGATTTCCAAATTGGAGACATGTTTCTGAAATGGGATTCAAGAAAGGAAGACAAGGGAAAACATGGCAAGTTTGAAAATTTGTGGAAAGGCCCTTACATCATTCATTCAGTTAGATGTAACAATGCTTTCTTTTTGCAAGAGATTGACGGAGCTTAAATGTTTGGAGGTCCTACCAATGGGAGGATGCTCAAACACTACTTTTGTCAAGATTCCTAAATGTTAAATCTGCTACTCATTATACATAAAAATTACTTGCTTAAGGAATAGAAAGGACAAAATCCCTTAAAAAAAAAAAAAAGGGAAAAAGAGGGTAGAGTTTGAAAGAAAGGTACGACCCCATACCCAAAAAATAATGATGCTGAAAGTGTGCAAGTCTAAATGCCACTATTGTTTGTTTTGAAAGAGAAGGCTTGTTCAGTCATCTAGCCTAATCATGGCTGAACATGTTTTAATTTATTTCGCTGATAGGTTAGTGAAAGAAAAACTTGTCAAAGCATCTAATCTTGACTTGTCAATAGGTGTAGGTTAGGAATGAGAGATGCTGATTCCACATGCTCAAATCTGAACCAAAGAGGAAAATAGGGATGTTTAACAAATGACATATGTTGCCCTTATGTTTCCTAGGTTTTGTCTGTACAAAAATAACACTTGTGTGCAGCTTGTTTCAATGCCACAACCTATGGTAAATCAGACTGCTTAATCCTGGTTTAGCCATATTTTCAATTTCATGTCAGTAGCCTAGAGAATAAAATTTGTCAAACATCTCAATCTTGAAAAATATGTAGACTAGGTAGAAAATAAAGAGAGTTCATCAGCCTAATATGAACTCTCGAAAGAGATAAGGGTACATTTAGGCAGTTTGATTTTTGTTTTTCAGAAAGAAAAATAAAATAATATATATATATATATATATATATATATATATATATATATATATATCAAGGGTTTGCCAGTTCAAGTGCACCCAAAGAAGGAAAAAATGTTAGGCAAGTAGATTGGGTAGGTAAAGATGATGCTGATATAAATCATGTTTTTTCAGATCTCAAATATCACAGACTCAAAACAAATATCAGCAAATGAAGAAAAATCACATCTGCCCAATGGAGGAAGGCAATGGTCTCCATAAAGCTAGAAACCTGAAGTTCTGGACACCTCCTGAAAAGGAGCTGCCCTCCCCAAGTGGAGCCACTATTAGTCATCAGTAGTTTTTTTCCTTGATGATGACTAAATGACTATTCCCAGATTTCTAGAAACAAAATTTATGGAACATTGTGAGTTCTAGAAATCTCACTGCCTTCATTATCCTTAAGATAAAATTTTCACTATTTTATCATCCTATCTAATCATCACTGGCCCACTACTCCCGGAAGACCCATCATGGGCTCGAGCCATCTATTTTAACCCTAAATTGTCACCTTGGCACAAATCCTCTGTTTTTGTTTTGCCTACCCCACTACCACCTAAACCTACCAATCAAATAGCTTTGTTGTGTCTCACATGATACTCCCAAACACTGATGGTCTCGAATTCTCTCTATAGACCCTTCTTGGATAGTCAAGCATGATTGATGTTTGGATCTTCAAATACACTGAGCCTATCATAGACCCTATCTCACACTTGGTGATCCCTAAGTCTAAGTCTCAGTACAAAATCAAAGTCCAAAAAATCCCCCATTAGGTCACGTAAGGTCTCACTCAGTCATAGGATGGATTTGGTGCCTTACAAACTGTGCCTTCCTGCATGAAGAGATTGTATTTAAAGGGAAATAAAATCAAGAAATTTGATCCAAAATTAATCAATAGCCATTCAAGAAAAGCCTCCTTGGCTTAAAGAGCACAAATACCTCAAGGGACAGCTGCCCTTGTTCACATTTTTACAATGAATAACCAAGGTTTCCACCAGCAATAAGAAGAAGTAAGGTAATAGGATGTAATTATCACCGGGAGACATACACAAACAAGATAAAGGTAGTAGGCCTGTATGTAAAAAAATAATCAGGGTTTTGTTGGTTGGTTAACAAAACAGTGGTGACAAGCAAGAAATCATCACAAAGGCCACAAGGACAGAAGCCACCTCAACCCCATCAAAGTACACATTGAAGATTTTGTTACAAAGGATAAATAGGTTTTGAAAGGCTATAAAATATGACAAAACCTCCTTCTTGAAAGTAGAGGACATACAAAGAGTATTAGTTTGAGAGACTAATTTTTGCAAGTACAGCCAAAAGACCTATAGAAGGGATCAACATCAAATGAAATATAGGCATCTGCAAAAATATCAAAGTGCCCCAAGAAAGAAAGTGTATCCCTAATTTCCATCTCAGTAGTAGACCCCCAACAAAGGCCTCCTTGTCAAAAGATTGCTCTGCAAAAGATGAAAGAGACATAAGTAAACATTTTTGCCAAAAGAAGTGTCAAAAGTGTGTTTCACAGCAAATATTAGTCAAAAGGCACACTAAAAATATAGGGGACACCAACTTTGCAAAATTGGGTTTTATCTTTTAAAATTACTTTTCAAAACAACTATAAAAGGTCTTTTAAACCTTTCCCACGCATCATTTGCCATTATACAAAGTGAAGAAGCCGTTGGAAGAATTTTTTGGGATTTCAAGAAAAACTGGGAGATTTTTTTCGGCACTACGCACCGAGGTCGGCGCTACGCCCCTGGCCTTCGGTGCTACGCACAGGAGTGAGGAGGGAAGTGTTATTTGACACTGCGCTACGTGCTCAGAGCCCGGTGCTACGCACCTGGGCTGGCGCTACCCACAAGCTCAAAAAAACCGGAAAGCACCTAGGAGACTGCCCATTCTGCCTGGCACTACACTCTGGCGACCCGACTAGCCCGGTGTTGCACACAGGCGCTACGCATCGGCGCTATGCTCCGGCCAGACTTCCCCACATTTTCTTAAATAGCTCCAAATTTCAGAATTTCAGTTTCAAATCTTCTGCAAGCGGAGCTTAAGGTTGGTGGGACCTCTTCCTCCTCCCAAGCACTCCTTTTCCTAAAAACAAAGAGGACATCCATAGTGAAGTTGGACCAAACCCTAACTATATAAAATCAGTTTTTAAACCCTACGGTTGTAAGAAGAAATTGTTTTTTTTCTTTAGTGCAAAAAGGACCGGGTAATTATGAGCTAACCTCCAACACCAAGTGCAAGCTTTAAAAAAAAAAAAATGTTTTTCACCTTAGCCTTCATCTTGCAAAGAGTTGACCTACAACACCTATTTTGCCCAAAAACCCTCAAGAAAAGCCCAAAGTTCCTACTGTTGTTTTTTGAACCAGTCATCATGTCAGAGGGGGATAGTCACACCAGTAGTGATGAGAGCCATACTCCCACCAAGCCAAAACATCATGGAGGAAATGCAAAAATATTTGAGCCCCTAGACACTACTCCAATCACTTCATCTCCTATGATCATTTCATGCTTTCAGGATGTAGGGTGCTACAAATTTTGTGAAAGGGTCAAGCAAGTCAACATCCATTTAGACTTGACTAGATTATTTGTCTGTAGCTTACAAAATCATCAAGTTAATCTAGCAGGGGTGCAATTTGAGCTCTCATCTGAAATCATTTCCATAGCAACAGGTATACCAGACATTGGTGAGGTATGGTTCAAAAAAAATAACTTGGAGTTGAGTTATTATGGGCCCTATTTGAAACCCAGCTATCAACAAAATTGTAAGGTTGTTTTCCCTTTTTCCAATTTGCTAGAGAGGTATGCTGCATTATTGAGGCAGATTATCAGTTTTTTCACATGTGAGGGGAGATACTCCCGGATCTACTCATATCATATAAGGTTGCTAATGCATTTTACCAAGCTCAAGATGATGAACCTACCTTACTACCTTTTTCGAAGCATTGATAAAATGGCCTCAGTTGTCAAGAAGAAAAGCTATGACCACCAAATTTCAAGCCTCTTTCACCACTCCCCGATCAAAATGATTTTCCTATATCAGCTAGAGTAGCAAGGAATATCGTGGGAAACCTTCATCTCACATGATGTGTTTACAGACCCCCGGGCCTTCATCCAGTAGAACTTGCCTTCCACTTCACAACCATCTACCTCCACTCATCCATCATCTCACCATGTGCCTTCTCCACAAAGAATTTCACCTCTTGTTTCTTCCCCTAAATTTCCAAGTGAGGGGGCTGACAATAGCCCTAGTGAAGAACAAATAGAAGGCAAAAGTTAGGAGGAAACTGAGATAGATAATGATGGACAAGGAGGAAGCAGTGGAAAAGAAGATGATGAAAATGAAGAAAATAGTGAAGAGGAGGGAAGTAGCCGTGAAGAAAGCAGTGATGGCAAGGATGAAATTAGTGAAGGCAGCCACAAAGATGAAATTAGTGAGCCTGATAAATAGGAAAAAAAAGATTAAAGTAGTGAGCAAGATAATGAAGAAGATCAGCTAGATGATGAAGAAGAGCAGCATGATGAGTCAGCCATCAAAGTGTCCAAAACAGTCAAGAAAAGAGTCATGACAACTGTCATGACTGTCTTGACAACTGTCATGACTGTCTTGACAACTGTCATGACTGTCTTGACAAAAATCAGTCCATGGATGACAAAGAAAATCAGAGTGAGGCAAGTGCAGAAGATGCCAATAAAATTGAAGATCAAAATGATGATAGCACTGCCTTTGAGACTCCCATTGTTGCCCCTCTCTCATGCACTTATCACAGAGGGAGAAGAGATGTGTTTGCTGCCTCTAAAAGGAAAAGGGCCATCTCCTCTCAAACTGCCCAAACATTGGACAAGGGAAAAGAAAAAATGGAAAATTTTGAGCAGAAGGTACAAGTAAGAAGGAGCAAAAGGATCAAGAAGACTTCTCAAGGTCCTCTTTTTGTTGATCTAGACAGTGATAATGAGGACCAAGAGATGAGTATTAAGTTGCTCCTCTTAGAAAAGGATGCCCAACTTCAAGAATGGGAAAAGGACTTTGAGAGGGCACAAAGGGTCATATATTATTATAAATAGGAGCATAAACATTTCAAAGAGGTGAAGAGGGGCCTTGCCTTACAGAAGAAAATGGTCAAACACTATGCAAGGAAAATCATGCTTGCTAATGCCAAACTAAAGCAAGCCCTCATGGAGATAGAAGAGATAAAAAGGACAAAATTACATGACAGCCTCAGGATCTTGGCTGATTCTTCTCATCAGGTGTCTAAAACCCCTTGAGGGGTCTACACACCAATTTTGAGGCAAATCCAGAAACTTTTTGTTTTTTCCAAATTTTGACCCTTAGGAGCGTAACACCCTAGGCGCTACACACAAAATTGGGGCATACTCAGCTACTGAATTTTACATTTTTGGATTTTTCACATCACCAACTATCTACCCACAAAATTTCAGGTCAATTGGAGCATTTTGTCCCCCTCAAAAGGTCAAAAAACACCTCAAAATTAACCTTTTTGCCTCCTTTTCAGGCCAGGCACTACGCACAGAGCAGTCATGGGAGATTTGATTTTTGAGCCGGTAAATGGCATCCATTCAGCACAAATCAAGTATTTTTGGAAAGTAGACTCGTCAATATTTCCAACGAGCCATCACGGGGCCAAATCCGATGCCGGGAAGGGGTTCAAAACTCAACTACAACAGACCCTATTTTCTACTAAAAGGGTGCTATGCAGAGAGACAACGTTTTGCCAAAAAGTTAACAAAAGACACTGATTAATGAAAAATTGGTTTTTTAATATTTTCTTGGAACAAACACTCCTGATTTGATTAGGGAGTTATGTTTTGATGTTTTTCATTTATTATCTTATCTATTATGTGTCTTGGGCCTTGCATGGCCATTAAGCACATTTATGACATTTATGGCTAAATTAGGGTTTCTGGAAGCCTCTTAGGGTTTCCACCTCCTCATTTTCTCCATAAATAGAGCATGAGGCTCTTATGTATTGGTTGGATTTTGATGACTTATTCTAGAGCAATACATAGTCTCTTAGAGTTTTTGATGAGAATTTGATGTCTTGGAGCTCATGCATGCCCTAATTTGTTTGTTGATGGAGGAGGACTGTTTGTAGGATCCATAAGCCTGGTTGATGGTGAAGTTTTATTTTGTTCATGTTTTCTAGTTTATCATATGTTTCCATCCTTCTATGTTGCATTAGGACAAAGAATTTAGACTAATACACGTTTGCTAATGGCACCTTAGGTCTGTTTTTTTCCTTCACTGCCTTAATGTTTTCTTCTGCTAGGATATTTTAGAGAATTCATCTTTTTGCTCTCTAAGGATTTCTTATGCTTGTCTATTTCTTGAATGGTTTAGATCATTTGATTTCAACATGATTCATGGCTAGCCTTGCATATTTTTTTCCACTAAATACTCTGTTCTTGGAATCATCTCTTTAAAGCATATTTGCCTAGGTTTATCAAAGAAGTCTGTTTAAATCATGCTCTTTGCCTTAGGTAAAATTGTTTCAAGGAACCTTCATAGCTATAAATTTAGATGTTCAGGGTTTTCTCTCCTTCTATTTTTATAGTTATTTGTGCATCTTAAATATTTTCTGCTCTTGATGATGAAATCTATGAAAGTAAAATAAGTTTCTTGCCTTTCTATATTTCATTTGAATGTTTGTCTTGGATGACTATCTTCTTTCAGTCTGAAATCAAATGGATTAGGTTTTGCTTATGCCTTTGATTCTCTTGCTATGCTTATAAATCTTCTAACTCCCTCAATTTAAAAGTATATAAAGGATTATGTTCTGCCCTTTATTAGCTTTTTGTTCTCAAGCTTAATGTCCATCTCATGATCCTTCACAACCTCAAAGATCCACCAACCAAGTTAAAATTGCCTTGCAAATACTCTTAAAACCATTGATGACTTACCTTGACCTTGTTAGAATCCATTTCCCAATGACTTAAAAATATTCCTTGTTTTCTATCTAATCTATCCAAGCATCATACCCAACTAAAAACAATCAAAATACCCTACACTTAACATCTAGCCTAAAATCAACCCTAATCAGCAAACAAGTTCACATCTTTGCATCGACTAAAGAGATCCCTCTCTGAATCTAGGTGCTGATCATATGGTTAACATTCACTGTTGTTCCCAGTTTTGAAGCCTCTCTGTTTGTGAAGAAGAATGCCCAAAAAGCCTCTTTTCCCCCTATTTCACACCTTTTAAACTTATGTTTTCATCCCCTTGTCTCCCCTTCTCATTCCTTTCTTACCCTTAAAAATCATCCTCACAAATACCCTTTTGTTTGGCTTAATAAATTCCTTTTCCTCTCTACCGTTACCCCTTTTTGGCCTTAAAATGCATTGAAAATAGGCCAAAAAACCATTCTTTTACATATGAGGCTTAGCCCCTTTTGGGCCAGCCCCCTTAACCACTTCCCCATAAGCCCCGTGCCCAAGACCAAGCGCTTAAGGCCTAGGCGCTAATCGCATCGGAGAATCGGAGCGGAACATCTTTTTCCTTTGTAAACCATGAAAGTTCTGATGCGATTGTGTTAAGTCTATCGGCCCTTTGAAGCAATCTCCACCGTCGATATTTTAAAGATCTGACGGCTAGCGCTTGTCTTGCATGTGCCCATCGCCCTGATCCTTCAACCCCTCCGATTACATATCAACCGTCAATATATATATGGATCCGACGGCTATCGCATCGCTCCAATCGCAATCGAAAAATCTTAATGCACTACTTCCCATTTCCCCCGATTGCAGACCCCCGATCTAATCTCCGCCGTCCATCCATTCTGATCCAGTGGCCCTTATTTCTCCTGCTCCACTCCTTTACCCCCATCCATCTCCCCACCGATTGAGTCTCTGCCGTCGATCTTGTTCTAGATCGGACGGTTGGCGCTCAATCGCGCATCACCAATCGCAAGTTCTTAAAGTGTCACCCTCCGCCTCCCCCGATTGCAATCCCCCGATCCAATCGTGACCATCCGTTCAATCCAGATTGACGGTATGCGTTGCATCGCATCCTCCATGCATATTTTCTCATCGCGCACCATTTAACTTCATCATGGCATCTCAACCGTCGATCTCCTCCTGAGATCTGATGGTTCGCTTCTAATCGCCCTCCAGCCACCGGATCCCACCATCCAAAGGTCTCGCTTTCATTCATTTTCATTAGTTTCTTCCCATTCCGCATGTTTTTCATCAGTTTTCCACTGCTCCGCCACTGCTTCCATAGGCCTCCACAACATTCCTTCCGCCACTCCTCGGATTTTCTAATGAGTTTATTGCATTGTGTAGGATTATTACAAAATGGTTAATTCACTCTGTCTCTGCAATCACAGCCATTGTGATTCGGAATACAGAGAGGCCATTACAGCCGTGTCTAGTGTAACAGTAGTAGAGATGCACCCGGTAGGCCAGCCTGGTCGCCAGCTCATCAGCCAACCACCACCTGTGTCAGCGACCGCCTCGACTCCATCTCGTCCGTGAACATTGTCAATTCATGATTTGTCCCTAGTGGCCTTTTACTTTCATTTTAGTTTGTTACTTTTAAATTTCGAGTGGAATTCACATTCCACTCCTGCATTTTACTTTCTGTCAAAAACTGTTGTTTAATTTTTTTTTAAAACGGCCGTGAGCCTAACTGTCAATGATGAGATGCCCCTATTCGTCATCATGAATTTTGGTTATTTTTGATGGAGAACTCAAACTGATTACAAGCACGAGAGGAAGATATTTTTCCCAAAAATATCTTCTCGCTCATGTTTCCGAGGCTTATATATAAGCAACAACTAAAGAGAAAAAATGGTTCCAGATTTTCAGAAGAACATGCTGTGAAAGAATTGTGTATGCATTTTGTTGAAGCTTTAATATGAATGCGAAGAGCCCGTTGGGTTTCAGTGATGAGGAGTTCTATCTTTACTGAGGATTTTGGTCTTGGTGCTTTACAGTTCGTAAATCTTTCCTATGTGTTATATTTTAGCTGTTCATTTCATTCACATCCATTTATCTTGTATCATGTTCTGGAATGCGAGTAGCCCACAGGTTTTGGTATGAATTTATCCTAGTGGATACTTATGTCAGAACCTGTCTATCACTTTAAATATGGCTCAGGCATGATATACTATTTCACTTTCTACTCTAACCATACTCTTGCTATATTAGCTTCTATGGGATGTTATTTTTAAAACGCTATTGTCATGTATGGATTCTTAATTTTGTAAGCCCATTACATGTTGATATTTGTTTTTGGATATCATCTCAATGACAGTTAGTATTATCTCAATCTTTCATACGTAGTAAAAACCTTCTGATTATTCATCTCTGTGAGGTGTTTTAGAACCCAACCCTCTGTACAGTAAGCTGCCTTTGAATTGTCTGATACACTTGTATTAAAGTTTCACACCTTACCTCTGTTGTATTGCTTTCCCTATGTCAAGCTTCTGAAAGTTTTGGTCCCATTTGAATTAACCTTCCTGTTTACAAGAGATAGCATGAGAGCCTTTTTCTGATAACCTCCCATATTATATCATATGCCCCTTGCTGTATAACATGTCCTAGGCACTGGTCTTTCACAACTCAAGGTTGTCTCTAGGGTTGACAACACCAGGAAGGCTAGGTCCTTGGATTCTAAAGCTTGGTTTGATGTTACCCTTGTCCATTTGTATCTCAATCAATCTAGCAAATTATGGGGAGCTAACACCTTTAACTGACATGCAAAAATATTTTATGAGTTGGAAAATTTTTAAGCAGCTCAAGGGTTAAACATATCAAGATTAAACCCATGAGTTTAGAAAGAGGGCTTTTTTGTTAGGTGTAAACTTGCAATACCAAGACACACTCTTAAAATATATTTGAGGTTTACATTCATATTTGAAACATACTATCCCTATGTTTAACCCAAGCAACTTAGATGAGGTTTGTGTGCAAGCCACCCACCTCAAAGCTATGGGAAAGAACATTCAGGAAGAAGATAGTAAGAAGAAGCCATTCAAGGTAAAGGAGAAAGGGAAAGGGGGGGAATGGAAGGGAAATAATAATGCAAGCATTAAGAAAGAAGGGGATAAAACCACATGCACACATTGTTACAAACTTAGGCATGATGAAGCCCATCGTTGTAAACTACATCCTGAATTAAGGCCTAACAAACCAAACAATAAGGGAAAACAAAAGACGACTGCTACCACACAACATGATATTGGATCTGATTCCGGTGATGAGACCAAGATTACAACCATGGTCACAAAAGGGAAAGAATCAATAGAAAGCACTATCTCATATACCAGTCACAATAACACTCCAAATGAAAAAACAAGGATAGAGTTGTTCAATGTCAGAGTAATCTCAAATCACACCAAGATTGATGCACTATTTGATAGTGGATCACAAGCAAATCTAATCTCAGAATACTTAGTCAAAAATCTTAAGCTTGAGAATGTACCTCATCATAAGCCATACCCTTTGGGTTGGATAGTTAAGAATGCAAAATTACAAGTCACAAGGAAATGTATATTCAGGTTTGCTATTATTGCAAATTATTTTGATGAAGTCGAGTTAGATGTTGCTCCACTTGAAATATCAGGAATTACCTTGGGAAGCCCATATTTGTATAAAAGAAAAGTTGTGTTTTATCACCATGAGAACAAATATCATTTTTTCAAGGATGGGGTGGAGTATATTGTGAGAGCTCATCTCAAAAAGATGAATATTTCTTTGGTTAATGCAGGGCAGATGAAGAGACTAATTAATTCAAGTAAAAATTGTGTGCTTCTAATGATCAAGAAAAAAGAATGACATGGATTATGAATCTTTTGAAGGTTGTGATGATAAGTTAAAATTTTATTTTTTTGATGTGGTAAGTCATCATGGTGAGATGTTTCAGGAACCAGATGGGTTACCTCCAAAGAGGGAAATTCAACATGAGATTTAGTTGTAGCAGGATGTTCCACTTCCAAACATTGGTATGTATTGCATTTCAATTATGGAGAGTTTGGAAATCAAGAAGAAAATTCAAGAATTTTTGAACAAAGGTATCATACGCCCATCTACTTCGCCATGTGGTTCACCAATTGTTTTGGTACCAAATAAGGACAAGACTTGGCTCATGTGTATTGATTTTCATGCACTGAATAAAATCATGGTAAAGAATCACTACCCACTCCCATGCATTGATGATTTTCTTGATCAATTTATGTATGCAAAGTATTTCACTAAGTTATACTTACGAAGTGGTTATTATCAAGTTAGAATAGCTAAAGAGGATATATGGAAGACTGCCTTTAAAACTAAACAAGGATTGTTTGATTGGCTTGTTATGCCTTTCGGTCTTAAAATGCTCTAGCTACTTTCATGAGAGTCATGAATGATGTATTGAGACCATTTATGGATGATTTTGTCATTTTCTACATAGATGATATTTTAATTTTCAGCAAGTCAAGAGATAAACATGTCATGCATGTGAACAAAGTACTTGATGTCTTGAAAAAAGAACATTTGTTTTTGAAGATGTGTAAGTCTGAATTTGGAAAGACTTATTTAGTGTATTTGCGACACATTGTTGGGGGAGGTGAGTTGAAGATAGATCCCTCTAAATTTGAGGCCATTATGAATTGGCCCAAGCCCAATACAGTTACATAGGTAAGAAGCTTTTTAGGGGCGGCACAGTATTGGAGGAAATTCGTTGCTAATTTTTCTTCCATTCCAGCTCTATTACATGCATTGACTAGTGTACAAAGAGTCTTCCAATGGGGAGACAAGAAGAAAAAATAATTTGATGCTTTGAAACAAAATATCAATTCAACACCGGTTTTAGCACTTCCAAATCTTAGAGAACCATTTGAGATTCAAACAAATGCTAGTGACTACACCATGGGAACGGTTCTCATGCAGCATGGTAAGCCCATTTCATTTCATTATAAAAATTTTAATGGAGTTGTAGCTAGCTATCCCACGTATGACAAAGAGTTATATGCATTGGTACAAAGTGTAAAGAAATGGAAACACTACTTGATGTGAAAGGAGACCATTATCCATACCGACCATCAACCATTGTAGTACTTACAGTCTCAGTCAAAGTTGCAGCAGTCAAGACACTTCAGATGGATGGGATTTCTACAACAATTCCATTTTGTTATCAAGTATAAAAAGGGAATTTAAAATAAGTTAGTTGATATGCTCTATAGCCCTATTGTAAATTCATCTATCATACTTAAGCATAATTCAGTTTTGCATGAAAGTTACATTGAGCCATATGCACATGATAATGATTTTCAAGATGTGTATGCAAGCTTGTGCCAAGGAAACCAAAATGAGGAGTTAGATTAGCATGTACATAACAGTTTGTTGTATCACTTGGGCAAGTTATGTATTCCACAGGGAGAAAGAAATAATATCATGAGGCACACACTTCATTGATTGTTGGACATTTCGGTGTAGGCAAGACAATAGCGAATCTCCAAAGGTATTGTTATTGGCCACGCATGACTGATAATGTTTCTTGATTAGTTAGAGGATGCTATTTATGTGAAACAAGTAAGCCTAGCAATAGGAAACTTGGATTGTACACTCCACTTCGATTTCCTTCACATCCTTGGGAGAGTATCTCAATGGATTTTGTAGGTAGTCTTCCTATGTCAAGGAAAGGTCATGATTATTTGTATGTTTTGGTAGATAGGTTCAAAAAAATGTGTCTTTTGATGTCATGTAAGAAAACAATTACAGATGAAAAAACATCTCATCTTTTCTTTCAAAATTTTTAGGTTCATTTTGGTCTTCCTACTTCTATTGTACGTGATCAATATTCTCGATTTTTTGGGAATTTTTTGTCTAATTTGTGGGACATGATGGACACTAGGTTGAATAAAAGTACAACCTTTCATCCGTAAATAGATGGTCAAACATAAGTGGTCAAAAGGACCATTATTCATCTTCTTAGAGGTTATTTCAGCAAGCATCCCAAGTTGTGGGATGAACAATTTCATTATATTCAGAATGCATACAACCGGTCAAAAAATTCTTCCACAAACACATCGCCATTTGAGGCATGTTTTGGTTACTTGCCAAGATCGCCTTTGGACTTCATCTTTCAGAAATATTTTGCTATATATGGTCATAGTGCCATAGATAAGGCAAGGAATTTCATTGAGCAAATTCATTTGATACATCACACAGTGCAAGAGAAACTTGAAAAGAGTCAAAGTAGCTACAATGCAAGGCATGACAAACACCATGTTGATCACAAATTCCAGGTTGGAGATGAAGTTTGGTTGTATATCAGCAAAGAAAGATTGCAAGGGGAAGGTAAAAAACTCAAGCCAATTTGTTATGGTCCATTTAAAATTCTGGAAAAGATTGGTACTAATGCATTTAATCTAGATTTTCCTCCTTATATGCAAATATATTTTGTCGTTAATGTTGATAATTTGAGATTGTTTGATCCTCCATTGATTGATGATCAAGGAGAGAATGTTCAACTACCATCGATAGATGATTTCTCACCAGAACATCTTGATGAAATTCAGCAAGATCTCATACTTGACGGAAGAATTAGAACTTCAAGAATAGGGAATGTCGAATACCTTTGAGTGGGACTCAAGGGACAAAATCCTTAAAAGGCCAAATGGATGGAGAGTGAAAAGGTGAGGGAGCTCTACCCTTACCTGTTGAACAATTGATAGTATCTTTTGGGGTCCAAAAGGCTTCTAGTGGGGAGGAATGATCAAGTGCTCAATATTTAGCTCAAAAAATAAAAGTTTTTATAATTGCTAGAAACTAATACGATAGCACAGATCTCGTCACCAAAATTCCAATGCAACTCATTTCATCAAAATCTGAATTCGTATGAGTAAGTTATGGTCTGTTGTCCGGTTTCTCATACAACTAAAAAAATTGCAGAACAGTGATATGTTGTTGACATGGCAGTCCAGTCAGCAAAAAGGAATCTTCTAGGAATATTCTTCAGGTTTCTGCCAATGAGGTTGTTACAGGTGGCACTTTCGAATTCGCTAGTTTTGTCTATGTGGGGGTAATTTCCTAATAATATCTAAGGTGGAAATTATTTTTTTATTTACTTATTTATGATTTAATATTATATAATATATATTATATGTTTTCACATATTATATATATTATATTATATAATACATATTATATATATATTATATATTAATTATATTTAATTTTTTAATTAAACCAAAGTTTTGATTGAAGTTATATCAAATATCATGCCAAGGTCCAAGGTCAGTTGAAATATATATCGCAAAAGCTATGTAATGGGAGTGGGGTTGGGTTTGAACCCCAGACCTTTGCCCCAACAAGACCGCGCCCTACCAATGGGCCGCGGAAGTGGTCGTTGTTAAGCCTTCCACGTCAAATTATACTTACCCTTTACGCAATGGGACCGGCGGAGCACGAAGAGGCTAGCCTCTCCTGCCATGTGACCTTGCACCATGACCAGCATCGAGAGCCAAGCGCTAAACTCACTTATGCGCTAATGATAGCACTTAATCTAGGCTTAACTTAAGCTAACTATGTGATTAACTTGGCAAAGATTCTGGAAGCGCCCCCAAATCCAGCAGAGGTTCCAAGTTTAGCAAGGTTATCTGGCAGATATCTTGTTTTAGAGGCAGTTTCGTAGGGGAAAATTAAATGAGGCTTATCTAGATCAGATTTTGACCAATTTTGGAAAATGAATAGTCAATATTAGATTATTTTGGAATTCCAGAGACAATGGTACATGTTTTAGAGGCTAAAAATGACTTCTACATGTAATTTTTCTATAGGGAAGTTCAAGGGAGCCCAAAGCCACATGGGAAGGAGATCAAGTCTAGACCAACCAGAATCAGTTTTTAGTATTTGGACAGTCATTTTTAGATGATTTGTTTGTTCTGAAGACAATAAAACATTTTTCAGGAGCAATTGAATAATGTACACAACAATTTTTCCAAATTTTAGCTAATACAAGAGGCCCAAGCTATGGAAGTTGGACCAAGGAGATGTAGTCGAGGAGGGGTGAACTCCTTCATAAAAAACTTGTGTTGATGGCTCTGTTTATGGTTTTATGTATATGTTTATGTTACTGTTCATTTCTTACTTATGTTTTTTATTTGTCATCATTTCAACATACAACACAAGACAATTCATGTTTTGACACTCACTTGCACCAAGGAAACTAAAGCACCACAAGCAAACAAGACGCAAATAAATTATAATTATGACCTTGTAATTAACACAAAAAAACTAATATGCAAGTTCAGATTGATTTCCAACGGGATATCATACACGTAAGATGGAGATCGTATGCCAAAGTTACAACCCCAGGAATTTGATGTTCCAACTTACCCCATCGAGGTCCATAAGCCTTTGGCGCTTTATCTCCGAGGGTTAAGTTTTTGGATGTTTAGGGTTTTTAATTGCTTATTCATAATAAAAATTTCTATGAGCCTCATTATAAGACATTTTAGGAAGGGCGTAGCCATCACATATCTCCTCAGAGATAAGCTACCACCATTCGAGTAGGTTTGATTTTATTCTACATGTATACAATTTTAAGAAATTTCCATTTATTTTTTAAGTCAATTTTCATTGTATCTCTCTATTTTGGTTTTAAATATATATTTCATTTCACTCCCTTCATAAATTGCGATCATTTCTTTGCTAATAAAATTGCACTTTCACTGTCATAATCTATCCTTACATCTTGTTGTACTAACCCATACCTAAACCCAAACTCTATAACCAAACTGATTCATTTATTATATGAGTGGCTTCCATGTATTCAACCTTTGTTAGCTAAAGTGGAGGACATGGGATCTGTTCTTTTACTGTCCAATCATTTCTTCCTTCCAATAGAAGTGGTAATAAAGAGACCACCAGAGAGTTCTCTGTCTTGATCTCCAGCCTTGTTCTTTGTGACACAAGAAAGCTAGTGTATGCTGCAAATCTTTTCCACATTATCCTCCTTTTGGGTAGTGACAAACCAGGCTATCTACCATTCATTGGATGTCCTAAAACCGCTTTACTATTCTCATACTGTCTTCAAGTTATATATATAGTTATTTCCATTACTTATAATATTTAAGCTGGTGTAAAAACCATTACACAGATAAAACTTCCAACTGATTTAGTATATGGAATGACATGTATATGTCATACCTTCTCATGTTTCCCTCATATACCTCTTCTATGGATAAATACACCTACAAAGAATGGCTGGAACCGCCACCTGTTTATAATCTCTTCATGAAACCATATCCCAAATATCTCTCCATTCTTTCACCCTTTCCTTCATTTTCATGAGAGTACATCATATCTCAATCAAATGAATATGCAGGCAGCTTGGATTAAGAATGTGTTAAAAATATCTCATGTTATATTTTCTGAATGTTATTATATTTTGATAGATTTGTGAATTAGAAATAAGGTATAATGCAACTGTCTGCAACTAACGTGTGATCAGAAGCATTCTCATTCCGTGTACTCATAAGCTAAACAGAATTGGGCCATATGGAGTTTCTAATCATTCTGCACAGTGGATTTTATCTTTGTTCACTCAACAAGACTGACAAAGTAGCCCAAGATCACTTCGTCACATAGTCAAAGACAGAACTCAGAGTAGCAGATCTATCTTTCATCAGAAAACTGCATTTAAATAATCCACTAAATTCCCATAATGAAATTCATAGCCCCAGAAAAGCAGTGTATTTTCTTAATAAGTCACCATATGAACTGGGTATATACAGAAATTAAGTTTTAAGTTTGCTTTTATCATATTCTGTTAAGACTTCTGTCCTGTTATCCCCTTATAAATTTTATGCTGCTATAAGAATGTTTTTAAGCTCATAGCCGTGACTCTAAAGAGATATGATCATCCCTTAAAAAGCCTCTTCAAGTTCCCTCTCTGTCTATGATTCTATTTTCTACCTGTTTATCCATCCAGGGTGTTAGTCCACCTGACATTCAAAAATTAGTTCATAAAAGCTCACATTTTCCTCTGATCTCTAGTATCTCATTTTAGTCCCTTTTTCCTTGTCAATTTCTTTCCTCTGGCCTTCAAATCCTCCCAAAATTCCCCTACACCTGCATATTACACCCCTGTTGTATCCGAGTTTTTCCTCTTTTCCTCTTTCATCGCGCATTCTTTCCACCCTCAACATTGAATGGCCAAAATCATGTTTTCCATATGTGGGTTTAGCATCTTTTCCGCCCAGCCTCTTCAGCTTTTTCCTCGACAACTTGAGCGCTTAAAACCAGCGCTGAGTCAAGCGCCAGCGTTGGATATTTTGTGATGACGAAACCATCGACTGGTGGATCTCACATGGTCGCCATGATCCTCTGGGATCGTCCATCCCGTTCTTCTTGGAGTCTCCACTGCTCATTACCCGCAGATCTTGGTTTTGCCGAGTTTGAGTCCACTATAGGTCCTCATTCAACTTAAGTCTTCGTCGAAACCGTCAGATGAGCGTATCAGCTTTCAGGGCTACGGTATCGGCCGGCGCGATTCACTGTCTTTCACATGCCAAGGCATCATGAGTCCCGCTTCACTGGCGCGGCAGGCCTGTTTTTGCAGAAACTCTGTGTTGGCGGTGTACTGCAGGCCATTCCATCCAGAGTTACCCGATCCATGGATGCGCGGCAGCTATGATGAAGACCAGAGTTACATCTCGCCCAAATATCCGCTTGCAGCTTCTTATTGGTTGATTGGTCATTAACTTCCTTCCGAGACGACGGTCCAGATTTCTAACCGAGCGCTTCGCCATTGGTCTGCTCCGCCATATCATCACCTGGTGGTTGTCACCGTTTCGGTAGCTACGGCAGAGGGTTTTGGCAGTTATTGTTTGGCTTTGAAATGCTGGCACGACAGCTCATATGTACCTGGCGGTTCCGGATATGCTTTCTCCAATATACACCTTCTTCGCGTTTTGTCGTCTTCCTCCGTCAGACGCAATACGCTATTTTCACAATATCCAGCGCCAGGTCTTTCCCTGGTGGTGAAGGAGTTTTCTTACCTTATTTTCGCGTTTCGGCAGTGTTTCAGCAAAAAAAAGAATAAACTTGAGTGATCGGTATCCCGCCAGGCATAGGTTCTGCAGACCGTGCAGGCAGATCAGTGCTCATGCAAAGAGCGGCTCCTGGGAAGGCGCATACTGGGACCTTTATTAGCGACAGATTTGCACCCTCTGGAAACCTACAGATTGGTTTAGTTAGATTTATACCTACAAGATAGGAATGAGCGTTAAAGAAGATTCTGCAAAAATAGAGGTTAAGGTATGGAATTTGAAGATTTGAGCCTGAATCCGCGGGATGTAGGGTGGCACCAGACCCAATATCCTGGATCGTCATATCCAATGCCCAAGACTGATGTGAATTGATGTTCAAACTTAATTTTCTTCCTCCCAAAAGGAGCATGGATGATTGTTTCTAATTCATGCCAGGTCCATAGTTTTATGACTCCCATGAATATCCAAAGGATTGATTCACAGAGGAATCGCATCATAATATTCTACCTCATTTAATCATCAGTTATCATAGCTGTCAGCAGTAGAGGCACATTTTTTCAGATGACAATTCTGAGTAAAATTCTGCCTCATCAAGATCTTTTACCTCCTTCATCCAAAGATACCGAGATAAATGCTTCCAAAAATTTAGAAGTGTAGCTGGCTCATCTCTTCCTCTTCAGTTTAATGTTGGCTTAGTTTTCCACCCACCTTCCTCCACTTGCTATAAATCTCAAGAAAATCATCAGAGGTTGTTGATCACAGATTTAGAATTGCAAGTCGTTTTCCTTCTTGAGAAATACCTGTGAAGCTGGTAAGAGGGTCAGGGTGGATGTTACCTAATATCCAGCCATTTTGGCAATGTCAATGACCTGTTTCTTCTGTTATGAGGCACATTTCTTGGATCCTGATCTGTGCTGCTAAGGATGTTTTTCTGTCCTCATTTGTTTTAATCTGAACCATTTAGTCTCATTTCACTGCTCAGACTAAACTGTGTATAGATTTCATTCTCTGTTAGTGTCCTGCAGTCACTTTCCTGCCTTTACTTTGTTTTCAATTGTTCATTACTAAGGTTGATTTCAAAGACTCAGAACCACAATGATGGTTATTCTGCTAGAACATGTATGAATTAAGAATTTGGAGCTCATATGTTCTTAGAAGATTTAATTGAATGAATTGGAACAGATGGCTCAGAATCATTTCATCTCACAGACCTTTCAATAATTCTATAACCTTCAAGATCCCTGTCAGAGTACCAAAGCACTAGAGTTCTGAAAGTCTCTCCCATCTCAGGCCTCAGCTAGTCAAACTTTGAATGGCTTTTCTATCATGAGCTAGCTTCAGATTTAGATCACAGGTTCACGAAGGCCTGCCTTGATCTCCATTTCAGGTCAATGTTCTGAGTTTCCTGCTTTCACCTTCTTTCTTCTGCCTCTCCATCACATTCATCATTCTATGATCCAATGCTTTGGCATGAGGTTCAGACTACAGTGACAGTAGAGTCCAACGCTGAGTTAACATCTGAGCTAAACCAACTCAGACCAGGATCAGTTCCTGAATCCCAGATATCTCTCCACAGGTTCAAAGATATATTGTCTCTTAAAGGCTAGGGTAATATTATTGAGCTGAAGGCAAGGCCTGGTTTAGTTTTGAGTTTTATGGTTGAGCAAGAAGGCATTGAGAAAGTCCTGGCAAGAAAGTTTCAAAGTAGAAGTTTTAAAGCAAGAGAATGGGATTGGCAAGCAGAGAGATGAGAACGCGAGGTTTTGAGTCCATCATGGCAGAGTCATATCTGTTAATCTCTCAATCAACAACATGATCCAGGCAAGTCATCTGGTGTCAAAGATTTCTAAATTTGACGGGAAAGGAATGAGTGATATAATGGTATGTAACAACAAGGCAGAAATCAAGATAGCCTCAGATTCATAGGCATTTTAAACGTATCAAAATAAAAACACTAAGGAGAATGAATGAAAGTATCAGATCTGTGTGTTTTAAACCAACCAGCCTCTTTCTGACATGACTTGAAGAAACATAAAACAGAAGGGGAAACACAAAGAGTAACAATAGCTATTCAAGATCTATAAAGTGTCAAACGTAGCTGTGCTTTATCATGGATTCCAAGGGTTAACTCCAGTGAAGGTGGGGATAAGTCTTGACCAGTATAACCATATCTTCCTTCTGCAGCCATCACTGAGGAAGAGAGTGATTTGAAAGCAGATTCAGGGAAATAAGATTCAGCCATATCAGAAAATGAGGGACAAACACGTATTCTGCAAAGCCTGGCAAACTTTAATGGACCCATTCCAACAACATGGTGGATGGAGAAAACATTCAAAATAAAGATTTCACCAGATAAGTATCAGACATGTTATGTCCAAATCTGCTTAAATGAGCCTTAGAGGTGAAAATGAAACATAAAAGACAAGAAAAATAAACAAATAAGCTATAAAGGTAATAACATCAATTCACATAGATCAGATCCAAGAATACTTGATCAAACCACCATAAACCTCAAGTCCAAAGGTTTCAGCTTCAGAATCATCACCATTCAACCAACGATCAGACAAACAGAGTTTCCAGGCTGAAGAAAACTATGTACAAATAGAAGTCTCAAAGCTCAAGTGTGGCTTCAAAACAACCAACAATTTCATCTCTCCTCAGAGAGACATGAAAAGGAATGAGAGGTGATTCCAGAAAAGATTCCTAGACAGACTGACAGGGTGTTCAGACTTCTGCCTTATGGGCTCCAGAGAAAATTGGTGTGATCACCTATTAATCTTCACTGAGAAACATCAAAAAAGCCTGGGAGCTGATTTGACTTGAGTCTGTAAGGTGGTAGTAATCTCAGATATTTCAGCACATCACCCAACAACTCTCTAATGCCTTCAGGCTAAATCCACTTCCTCTTCAAAGAATCCTTCCTCTGTCAGGTTTAAAAGAAAATGCAGAACAGAACTGATCTTCTGCCTGCAGGCTGAGGCTTTCCATTTCCATTCTTAAAGACTGGGTTTTCTTGAAACAGGTTATATTGGGATAGGGGTTTTCTTGATAACGTCTAAATGAATCTCAAAACTGGCTCTAAGATTCAGTTTGTGTTCTTGTCTTCAACCATACTTTAACTGTGGTTGAAATGAAACCTGAGTCTGTTGAGTGTGCACCTTGACTCATTTTACTGGATTACATTCTGAGAGAGTACCACTAAACATGGAATAGATTCTGAAATTGTTTCTCTAGAATAAACGAGGGCTGAGACCATGGTCTCGCCTCTGTATTTATAATGGAAACCACTGAAAAACACCTACAAACAAAGGTCAGAAATCCAAAAAAATAAGTTTGAAACTGTCAAGGCTAGAGATGTGAGTCACGATGGCAACCAACTAGATCTAGAAAGGAAAAGGAGAAGTGAGAAGAATAGTGAGGAGTGTGCTGGATCGTCCGATCTGATAATGTGGACTGCCCAGATTGAACTGAGGGTCTGACCCAAAGGCATGTAAGTGGGATAAGATGAACTTCCAAAGATACAGTCATTATTGACCTGCACTGATCAATGCTAAAACAATCACGGCGCTTAGTCATGTGTAGGACTCAAGACCAGGACGTGAGCTAAATAATGCTATTCACTCATATTCGAACGCAGGAGAATCATTAACCAGGGATCACTGATTACAGGACCACTACCTGGCTGATGAAAAATGGTATTTACCAGATTAACCAAGGCTCGACCAAGTGCCAATGCTATCTCATAATTGCTAATTGCATGAAGTTTGAAAGATTGAGGCTGCACCGCCATCCAAGAAACATCGTGGAGACTAATCACCTAACTAGAGGAGCATGAACATATATCATTGAGGCTCATTAGATTCTGTAGACTCAATCCAACACATGCAATCAGAGGGTTTTTCGACCTGAGCACCCAACGCAGGCGACTTACAGGTTGCGATTACATCAGTGGGAGTGGCGATCGAGCGCCGGATCGATCTGCGATTCTGATCACACGGAATACGAAGACTTAAATAAATACAAACCAACGCATTCTACGTAAAATACTTACAAAGAATTTACTCCTACTCACTATTTGTTACTTTGGCCCCAATGTTTAAGCTTCTGGCCTCTGGTGACGCATATGTGGGGAAGTGGTTTTAGCACTTAGGCCAAGGTTAGGTCCAGAAGTAAAACTTTGATTTTTATGAGAAATTCTAAGTTGAGTCAAATGGATTTAAACCAAACAGTTAAAAGTGAGTTTTTTATAACTGCAAAGGTAGTCTTTCAGTAATGAGTAGAACCTAGTGGAGCAGAGAGAATAATACAGAGGTTATGGAAGAAAATGATGGTTTTCCCTCAAGAATAACAGCCAATCAAACAGATTTTCTCCAGTATTAAATAATAACAAATGGAGATTTTGGATTTAGTAAGAGCTCAGGTATAGCTCTCTGAGCCACCAATTTAGTGATGAAACTTGTCTCTAGTGTTCAAAGATTTGAGCCACCCTTCTTGCATAATGAAAATATTTTATGGAAAGGCTAACAGCAATTCACTTGGATAAGTTCTTCTGAAGGCACTAAGAATCACTGATTTCTCCATCATCAAATTCAATCAGTCAATGCTTCTTTTACTTGATGATTCAATGAAATATTATTTTGAAATACAGTGTACAATGGATTTTCATCAAGTTTCACTCCTGCCCAATCCCATCATCTAATATTTTTTCTTCTGAAAATTTCATTTGTAAACTCTCTTATAACATTTTATTCTTTGAAAGAGAAACTAGTTCAATTTTCTACCTTATCTTCCCAATCTAGATTGTCAGCTGAGTTCATTTCTACCATTCACTGCTCTGGTTAAATGGTCCAACAAATCTTCATTTTCAAATTCTAAAGTGTAAATGGGGTGCCAGATAAGTCAGAGCTGGGCAGCCATTCTGCTGATTCATGGTATAAAACAAAGTCAAGAGATTATTATTTGCAAATTGAAATCAAAGAGAAGGCTAGATCCTAGCCTGGCATCGCTTCTTTCTTCAGATATAAATTACTGAGTCTACTTTTTCTTTCTGTCTGGCTTCTCCTTATGTTTTAGAACGCATTTACACTTTCTTTATCTCAAAAAATAAAACAGCTAGTCATCTTCAGAAACAGTGAATGCTTTGTTATGTTTGAACTTTAATTTCATCCTTTCCATCTATTCACCATAGAGCCAGATTAGCACATATAAACTAAATTCATCAATTCATTTTCCAGAATGAAAGCTAATAATAAGATTAGGTCAGTTAATTGAATTGATGGTGTTTTTAGAGAGTGTATTTAGCTTTGTACCTTCTGATTTATTTTCTTTTAAAAGGGTTTATTCTTCTGTTTTACTTCTCACTCTTTCTTATTTTTTCTTGTTTTTGTATTTTTTGATTTTTCAATCTTGAATTTCACTATGGATGAAATGTTTACAATGGAAAGAAAAAGAAGGTTTAAAACATCAGAACCAGAGGGAGTGGAAGTTGAGTATCCGCTACTTAATAAAAGACCCCCAACAAAGACACTCCATCCACTTGAGAAGAATGCATTGTTTCTGGAATCATGACAGGTACAAGCCATGATTGTCAAATGAATATGCTTTCCTGACTTTCTCTTGGAATCCATTTTAAAATCTTGTCCTCTAATCTAATTGTTTTGCCTTGTTCTTCCTCACAAAAAGCTTTTAATGTCAGTCTGCTTCTAATAGCACTTTCCATTCATTAAGATGAATGTCCATTTATTCTTCCATCATATTACTTCAGTCATCCTGGCCTAAGAACTTGAATGACCAGAACTGAAAATGAATCTGAAAGCTGTGAGCTAGGAAAATCATCCATCAGATAAAATGGAAAGGTGATGACACTGAATGGGATTTTCAAAGTTAATCTGGCTGCCTGGAAAAGGATCGCTTTAGTGCTAGTATTCTTGTTGCCTTCCTGTACAGTTTTCTTATTGTGTTCACTATGTTTTTGGAAGTGACTCTGCTAGAGTCCAAGGCCTCCTGAGATAATAGGGCTGTGGAGTGTCCCAATGTTATCCATGTGATAATTCCACCATTTCCTTCTTCAGCCAAATGTCGCCAGATTATCTTACATCCTGAGAAAACAACTTGAAAGATATTGGCTCTTACAACTGAGGTTGAATCAATCATTGTTTGCCTACAAGGAATGGTTTCTATCCATTGAGTGAAATAGTCTCAGAAAAAGAAGGATCCACCTGTGCTCTTGGGCAGATAGGGATGATTTCACCGCTAAACAGTCCCCACCCATGTTGAAAAGGAGCTTCACAAAGTGATTGGATGCAGAGTAAGACATATAATAATTTCTCTCTGTCTTCAGCCATCAGGCTTGTGTGGTGAAGTTGCTACTTTGTGTAACATCGTGAAAGCAGGTTAAAAAAGAAACGCAAATTTCTGCATCTGTTAATTGTTGACTTCCAATACAAATACCTCCTGTACCTTCCTTCAGTCCCCTAATCTTCTCCTTACTTCCAAACTATGCAAACATTTAAGCAATATATCACAGATTTTCCAATAAAGACATCTATCTGCAACAATAGTTTACTGCTTTCATGTTTAAGAACCTATTTTCATTTGATAAACCTGAGGTTATTAAATTTGTATAAAAGAGAAATAGTGACTAAGATACCATAGAATCAGAAATGGTTTTCACATGGAGGCTATACCTCTTCTACGTCCAAAGTATTAATCTATTAATATCAAGGAACTGAAGTCAGATTCAACCATTGGTCTGAAGGACGCCATTTTCATTTATTTAGTGGGTTTTATCTCAAGTCATTTAGAAGAATAATCCATCACTTCTACCATCCTGGTCCTGTGTTGGAATATCTTTACAACCAATTGCACAAAAATGATGTGATAAGGACGCATACTCCGGAGCCTTTAATGTTTAATCAAAGTGAAAAGCTTGTTTCCATATGTTTATATCAGCAGACCTCAATGCCTGCTGAAGAGGTCACTGCATAGTTTTCTTGTCCTTAGATTTTCTCAGAAATATTACAGTATTGTATGTCTTCACAAATAGAAAATATTGCTGGAAAATCTTGAAAAACTAGGCTTATAGAGAACCATTTAGTTAATGCTTGCTCTGCCCAAATTTCAAAGATGCTGTTGCTTCCAAGGTCCATTTTATCCCTCGCTCCTCTTCTTCAACAAGAGCCAGAGAGCTTCAAGAGCTCACAAATAGGATGAACCTTCAAAAAGACCTTTCCAGCAAAGACCCAACTCTCCTTTATTGCTTCTGGAATAGTGACTGCAGATAGCTCTAATCCTCTGGACTGTCTTTGCACTTCTCCTCAATAAATAAAACCAAGCAGAGCCACTTTGAAATCAAATATGGCCTTAATAAAGAGGTCTGAACCTGTACCTTCAAAACTTTCAAATGAACAAATGTCTTCATCTGCTTGAAAGCACAAGACATCATCTAGACAGATAATGATGAAGAAACCCACCTGGCAATGCTGTGTCCATGTTCTCCATGGTCGTCTCCAAATATCATTTAGATCTGCAAGGGCATCTTCACACACAAAGTGCCCTGAGCAGTGAAATGCTTTTGAATGATTCATAGTGAACCAAAATATGATTATACCTCACATTAACAAGCAAACAAATCCTTTGACCATCACCTGAAAAGCATCCATTTTTGGTATATGTAGTTGTTCTTTTAAATTTCCAAGCTTGTTTCAAGTCTCTAAAGTCTATAATAAAAGCTCCATTTCTCCTGCCTTCTAACTTACTACCTCAGATAGAGGTCTACCTGTAATATTCACAGTGTAATAGCACACAAAGATCTGTGCATTCTTCAGATTTCCTTCAAACCACTGCAGTAACTGACAGGTTTATTCTCATGTATTTGCTGAATGGTTTTTGGTTTTTAAGAGGATTTTAGCCAGATTGCTTCAAACAAGACTAAGATCTCTCAGAACTCCAAGGTGAAAAGACTAGCACCTCTAATATCTCTAAGATTGAGTTTAATGAGCCTGAAAGTTTTGGATAGCTTGATTCATTTCTGCTTTTCCTCACCGCCTATATTGCACTCCTCTACCGGCCGTTAAATTCCGGCTTAATGATACGACGTAACCAATCTAGTGGCGCAGCACTGGTGATGCTTTATCTTTGGGAATGCAGAGTTTGTAATGCTTAGTCCCGGCACTTAATTCTCGCTTCCGTTCTACAGACAATAGGTTAATATTGGCAAGCTGAGGAGATTATCTTCACTGGCAGAAGTTTTTCATCAGCTCGATTGCAATCTTAACTAACTATAAATAATCATTTCTAATGTTGGTCCTCTATTTGTTTGTTTGCCATCAAACATTGTGTTAATAGATGCTAAGTATCAGCACTCATTGGCTGAATGGTCGAGTTGTATGTTCTGGCCTGTGGAAAAGATATGTTCACGGAAAGTTAAATTTTGGTCATATGTTGTTTTTTCCAGATAAAACCTGTGGTTTATTCTCAAATGTTGTCATGATCCATGGAAACTATCTCATAGCTCTAAGTCTGATGATTTTGATATTCTCATTATTCTGTCAATGATTAACTTCCAACTCAATACATTAATTTTCTCCTACCCAATTTCTTCAGAGCAGTTTGGTATAAGGATCATATTTCATGCATGGAACACAGTGCCGACTTGTAGATGATACCTGCAAGGGTCGTTTTCATGGTTAATATCCAAACCACCTAGGCTCCAGATTATTTCCCCCTGCACAGACCCATCACACATACTCCAAGAAGTAATCGCTTTGGTTTCGTCATTGCTATCATTCCTTTTGAATTCATGGTGCCTTCATCGTTCAAATAGCGCACCCAATTGAATGTTTTGACTCACCTCTTCAAGACTGAGACATACAAAGGTTAGTATTTTTCTATCATGGTCTTGAAACAAGACTCAGAGAACCAGAATCAAGACCCATGTTTATTAATGAATGTTTTTCGCATGTGGAAAACTGCTTGGTACCTCTGCGTTATTATGTTCTTTCTTCCAAGTAGCTTCCTTTTGTTCGCGCATGACTGGTTCACTTGTATCATGGACAAGTCATTATTAAAAGAACTAAGGTACATGATGATATATGTGAGAGTTTGGGTGGTCCTGCTTCTGACTGTAACCAGAGCACATAGACTCCTGAAAGCCTCTGGCCCATTGAAAACCTGATGGCCTCTGACAGGCCACATCCATCCGCATAGTCCCCTCAACTAGCTCCCAGATCTGGATAATAAAGATTCATATTTTGGTGAACATCACATGTAAGTAATGTCCATAAAAGATTTATCTAGAATTCAAGAATAGTCATTATGGTTTTCATCTAACCCTAGATACTGTATCAGAGTCAAAGGAGTAGCCTTGTAGGTTTGCATTTCTAAACCAAGGGCTTCTCCATCATGTTTCAGGGCTGAATTATGAGAAGCCCCTAATCAAGATAAAGCAAGCAGGGAATTTTGCTGCAGCTGTTCAAACTATAGTGGGAGGAAACTCATCTTCTTTAACCTCCTCTGAATCTAGGCCAGCACCTAATCCTTAGTCATACCAGATTGAATCTCAGAGTCTCTGTTTCCTTCAGATTAAAACCTCTGGGCACTTAATTCTGGTATACATGTTAAAACACCCTGCATGAAGGTTAGATTTGATCTTGGGATTTCCTCATTAAGGTCAGTAATGATCTTTTGAAGCATTTGAGCCAACTTATTAGCTCTGTCACTATTTAATAATATGCACTATTATCTGTTACTTATACAACTGTTGTAAGTAGTACAGTTGAAGTGTTAGTACCTGGCTTAGATGTTCTGCTCTGTTTTTTCTTGGAATGAGTGTTTTTTTACTTATCCATCTAATTAGCTAACCACTGTTTGTTTTGTTTGGTCGCTTTAAATAGCTGCATGTTTGAGAGATTTCATTAGGTTTGGTGTTGGGGGCTTGTTGACTGGCTCTACTGGGTGTCAGTGATTTCTGAGGTTTCAATGAGATTTTCATGTCCATAAGTATCTCCATTTATTTACCTTTTGAGCTTTAAGGTGTGTAAAGACCAAGTTTTTGTTCAAACAGAACTTCAAAGTCAATGATCCTCTTCCTAAAACATGCTGATATCGCTCTCCATTATGTTCTCTCGCTTTCAACCTCACTTACATAGCTGACAAAGGGAGGAGTTGATCTGCTGATCATCATCCTGGCCTGCTGAGGTTGGTTCTTCTGTTGCATTCTGGTTTGGTTCATTGGAGAGCGTCAGAGTTTCTGAGCCTGCTTGAAGCCTTCAATTATGCTTTGTTATCTCTTTTCATCATTTCCTTCCATCATTTCTTCTGCTTTATTTGAAGGGAGATGTTTGATCTTCAAAGATACTTCCTCTGCCTTCATTCCTTTATTTTCCATCTGTGCCACTCATTGCAAAGATATCCTTTAATGTCTTCACAAGCAAAACTTTCCTTTGTTAAGAGGCTGTCTGATTCAAACCTTCCAGAAATCTGTTTAAAGTTCAGCCCTGAGGAGCAGTTTTAGTCTGTAAAGTGCATTATGACGTTTATAACCTGTGGCCAGCAGATTTGTACACTCTTCCAGCATCCTTGCTTGAGATTTATAGAATACAAGATTCTGGAGAGATCTTTCTACTGCACTTATTTAAGAATGTCTCATGGAAGTCTTGGAGGTCATTTACACTGGCTTGGTGGGGCTAAACTTCTAAACCATTTCTTCTTACTTCTCTCCTTAAGCTCCTGGGAGCAAATGTCTGAGTTGATAGTCCATCATCAATTTGACACCAAAGATTGGCCCATCTGTCCATGTTATGCCGGCATTGGTTAGCACTGGCAGGACAATTTTGGACCTATAGTCCTGCAAGATTGACCACGAGGCAGGTGGTTGAGGTTGAGAGCACACTACATGTGTCATGTAAGGTAGAGGTGGAGGTGGGATTTGCAAGGCAGTGGGCCCAGGAAGTGGTTTGAATCATGGGACAGTGAGAAGGGATGATCCAAGAGACCGCTGGAAGGATCTGATGTGGGAACACTCAATTTGGGGTGGGAAGAAAAACAAATCCAGAGGTGTCGTTTCCTGCTACCTAAGATGTTCATTCTGTTTAGAGTGAAAGAAAGATTCAGTTCAACTGGATTGGTATCATCAAACACCTGGTCTCAATGGGTCTACTAAACCGGCCAGAATATTGTAGCCCTGCCAGGTGATTTTCAGACTATTTGTTCTCAAGGTGATCCAGTAAGAGTGACATCAACTCAGAGGTTTCAAAGGATGGCTTTCTGATTACCAACCATTCCTGTGGTTGTGTCCTGTGGGTTCTAGTGGTGAATCTTGTATAGCCATCATACAAGTGTTGACTCAAAATCAAGAAAGCCCAACCGTATTATAACTTGAGAGAAACAACTAACTGGTTCACAATTTTGAAACCAGCCCAAGAGTTTGAATGTAATATTAATGATAAGGTTCTCCTGGAGTCCAAGGTCTCCAGAGCCAGGAGTCGCCAAGTGGGAAATTGTCTTCAGAGAGGCAAAGGTCTTATGGTCCACCACTCCATGTTATTTGACTCAATCAAATATTTTTAGTTTTTCGCCATTTTCGCTTGTTGAACAAGAATATCCATCTGAGCCTGAAATTCCATTAAGGTTACAGACAGTAAGGGGCCTTCACTCTTATGGCTAAGCCAATGATTCTATAGATAAAACTGTTAAACTTAGTTAATTCAGTTTGTTTACCCATTCACGAGCTTCTCCATCTTATCATCATTTCTTGAGTATGGCTTTCAGTGTTGTCGCTTGGACTATACAAGATATAAGACTGGTAAGGTTCCCTCAATGAGCTTTAAATGCTAGTTCGGGTGAATCTGGCCTGAGGAAGAAAGGTGCCCATGAACCTGTTGCTTCTTATGATGATCAGCTAAAGTTTCTTGAAGCTCCGTGGAGCTCTGTAAATGTAGTGTCTCTGGGAGACGATAGCAAGACTGGGAGAACTAATCAGAGTGAAGATTTGGCTTCAACCAACTTCTTAATTTGTGATCAGTCTCCTGAATCCAAGAGGGATCTTCCGAAGAAAATCAAAGATGAGATATTGTCTCTTAAAGCCAGGTAATGATATTAGGCTAGTTATGAAGTTGCCACTGCTGTTTTTGCTTATTGTTGAGTATGAAATGTTACTTAGTGGGGAAAGTCCAAGGTGCAGTAAGTTTCAAAAGTGAGGTTGTAAAGCAATAGAACAGATTAAGTGGCGTGATAGAGGCAGAATGCCTTATTGAACTATTTGGTTATGAGTCATCTGGCTTTAATTACAACAAGACTAATGGGATCCATGGGCAACACTCATGTTCAAAGATTTTTAAATTGATTTATGAAATGGATGATACATCAAGAAGGGGGAATTTGAACATGTGTAACGGTGAGTGTTCTCAGATCCTATAGCACTTTAAACCGTCAGCCTTTGCAACATCAAGGAGTAGACATTGAAAGCAGATTGATGATCCTGGGTGCTTTCTAAACCAACTCAGCCTTTGATACACTTCCAATAGAAACATATAAAACAGGTAACATGTGAGTAACAATGAATTGGTTCAAGATCTAAAGTGTTTCAACTAGCCAGCCTTTTAATATATCTCTAAGTAACACCTGAGCATACAAGTCTTGAATTGTGTAATAACCATATTCTTCCTTCTGCTACTCACTACTCATGATACATCAAAGTTAAATATCTCAGAATAATATTCGCCAGGAACAGATAAAATGAGGGAATTAATTGATTTCATGCTAAACTAATTAAGTTTGTCTTTAAAGAACATGTGGATTAAAGGAAACATTCAAAGAAGATTTCAAATGTAGAAGTTACCTGAGGATGACAGTTAGGGTCCAACTTTGCTAAAAACTGTTTTTAAGGAAAGAAACATAGACAGAAATGTTAAATAGTTATAAAACAGAATAAGATTTTCATCACAAGATAGATTCAGATCCATGAAGCGCTTTTTATATTATGTCAAACCAGCTAAGAAATCCTCTGTAAGTCCATGTTTCAATGTTAATCATCTTTCAATTATCTAACTGAACATCAAAGATTATGCTTAGAGCTTTCAGGCCAGAAATGTTATGCAAAAGGTGAAGTCTTCAAGCCTGAAGGGTTTGTGCTCAACTGTAATTTCATCTTCCCAGGTATTTATAGAAGAATGAGGAGGTGATCTGGAAAAGAGCCCCCAGATAATAATATGGTTCATGACTTCTGCCTTCAGGGCTCAGAGAAATGTGTGCATCAATTATTGAATTTTTAATATAAAATATCAAAGTTCTTGTTTTATTTATCTTCATGAGGCCTGTAATGTGTATAACTTATATTTCTATTTATCACCCTAAGTAACTGTCGTCTGAGGCACCCATCTTCTCAAGAACTCATGCCTCATTAAAGGCTGGAAAATGTGGGCCTGTGGTATTTTAGAACCCACTTGGTCATGTGGTTGAGGTTTTTCCACCATCAAACATTTTAGCTCTTTGAACTAGTTTTCTGAGATTGGGGATTGAGGCTTGATAGTCACTGCTTCAGCCTAACTCAGAAAACCTGCTCTAAATCTTCACAGGTTGTGTCTGGCCTTCAAACTATACTTCTTTGAACTGTATTGAATGAAACCTGTCTGTTTGATGTGCAATTCCACTATTGGACAAATTCATGACCAGAGGCATCTAATAAACAGTGAAGGAGCCCTGGAAATGCTTCTCTAATGAAACAGGAGCGCAGAACTATTCTGCTCTCTGTATTTTTCAGGAAGAAACCATCAAAACACCTGAGAAACAAACAATTAAGAAATCCTAAGTTGGGTTTAACCTGCTGCAAGGCTGGAGGAGTGAGTCGTTTCATAATGCACCAATGTGAGATTCAGATAGAAAAAAGAGATGTTTTAGAAGAAGGGAGTATAGTTAGACTGGTTCCATTCACATGGGATGTCCGTATTCATCTTAGGTCTCAATCGGGCAGCTGTGTATGGGATATTTGAACTCTAAAGATGAGTTGTCATTGTCAATTCCGCAGACTGCATCAACGGCTGAAACCAATCCATACTTCTGCCAGCCTCAGTTAGACCTATACCTGAGGGGACAGGAGCAATAGTTGCTCTGCCGTTGATCCATTGGAAGATTTAATCTTATGGAAATGGCTAACTTAGGGATCACCATCAGCAGAGAATCATTGAATGATGCACTACTTGAGATTGAACTGGAAGGTTTAATCTCAGATGTCATTTACTCATACTTATGACCAAGGGTTTGATGACGGTACATCGCGATCTGCTTAAGAATTAATTTTGCAGATTTGACTCCGGGCACAACTTTGGAGAGTATGTATGAATTGCCATCAATGAGGCCGCCTTATCATGTAGATAAATGTACAATATGAAACGAGTAATTAATCTAGCACTGCAACCCAGAGGCGAATATAGGTGCTGCACATATCTATGGGCGCTATTGAGCTGGACTGGATTCTGCAAGTGATGATCACTTGGCATGGAATGCCAGTGACTTGACAATATAAAATCAACTATCTAAGTTTTGTATATTTTATGAAATTCTGCCTCCTGCACGTTTCCTTTCTGGCTTATCATCTCACGCCAGTGTCTGCTTCCAGACGCAGGTGGAAGTGGAGCTGACTAGCCCAAGGGTTAGGTCCGTCATGAAGAAACTCTTTGATTTTGCAGAGAAATTTCATGATTAAAAATGTGATTTGGAGTCCCAAATAGCAAAAGTGGTTTTAATCATGAAAGGTAATTTTCAATGGAGGAGAACTATGAAATGAGGAACATTATGGTAAAGCAGTAAAGAAATAGATGGTTTTTCTGCAGTTTGTTAAGGCTGGGGTCCCACATTTTTCCAGTATAAAATTAAGAAATGAGATTTTAAGTAGGTATGAGGTGGTCAAGAGTCTTCAGAGTTAATACTTTATATAAAAATTTGTTCTTGAGGCTCAAAAAGATTTAGCTGCACTCTGGGAGTAACAAAATATTGTGGCTAAATAATTGGATAAGAGCTCAACTAGTGCTTTGTACATTCAAGAAGCTACAAACCTTTCCCATCGTTATCTCAATGGCCTGAATGTCTCTGAAGATTCTCCTTTACCAAAATCATCTTTTCTCATCTTGTTTATATCACTAACCCTTCTTTCTCATCGTCAACAAACGGCAACAACAACTGGGCTAAACAAACTTAACCCAGAACAGCTCAATATCTACTTTATCAAAGAGAGAAAACTGCTTAAATAGAGATCCTCTAATCAAGGAGGGCTGATCCCCAAGGTCTGGTGATGATGTTGTTTCATTTTATCTCACAATTCAGTACAAATGAGAACCTCAATATAATTACACTGTTTGTAATATTCTGTGGTTTTTCACCTTAGCTAAGATCATGGAGTCTCAGTCTCAGGCCTCAGGTTAGGTTGGCAAAACACCATCGCGCAGACCAACCTCATGTCGGTCAGGCATAGGGCTCCACCTTGCATGTAGCTCCAGGCTGTGGCTCTGATCTCATGTCTTTAGAGACGAGACTCTGTGAAATCCTCCCCGCCTACCTCCTGTTAGGTGATGACTACAGACTGCAGTGACATGACCTCCTAAGATCTTAAACTCTTCCACCTACCCAGTTCTTTGAAGACCAAGACTCACCATCAACAGTCTTGATTATCTTGGTTCATAAGATTCACTTTTATAACTTCCATAATAACATCAACCAATACAGAAGAATATGTGGGGTTAAGCTTTTTGTTAGAAAACAACATCAAGCCAAGAATCATCACATACATAGTCATCCAATCCAACCTCCAATAGTTACAACTTGAGAGAACTTAGATTCTCCTATCTAAACAAATCAATTATTTACCACATTCATAGAGGCACCTTCACCATAAGACTTATGTTTCATTTTATCTATTTTTTCAAATTGAAGGCCAAAGATTTCATCACAACTGGGGTTACCTAAGGTCCAGACCAGCTGCACCTTTGAGTCCCAGGTCTGCCACCTCAAAGTAACACCTTGGTAGGTGGACTTCCCTCCATCAATATCCTCCATATTCACTCTGTCCAAAACAGACCATTCATCCAGACCATCATCGCCTTGCTAGTCATAGAATATCCTGGCTGTCCATATGGTCAGCTGAGTCACCAACCTTTCACTCATCAAACATCATCATATGCTCTGCATGCACCTCTGTATTACCACTAGGTGTCTCTGCACTACCTGATATTTGACCAAAGATCCCCATTTCACCTGCAGAGTCTACCGTATCTCAAAGACTACAGAGATAGATGAAAGATTCTTCTGCCCATGAAATAGGATGACATGCTAAATAAATGAGAATCTTCGCCTAAGTTTAGATAGATGGTAGCCTGCTCATGTCCACTCCATTAGTATCCGACCTCCGCGACATCAGCCTCTCAAACAAAATGGGAAGGAGGCCATCCCCTCCAAATCCCACATACAAGAACCAAAAGAAACGAGAGAGAGGCCCAGATCACTCTGTAAGAGTTTAATAAGTGTTGCATGCTTCACCAGAAACTCCATATGGTTTCAGTAAATAATTCAAAGTGGCTGATGCCGACATGGCCCACTACTAGAGAGGGATTACATTGAAGAGGCAAAGAAGAGGTAGATATAATGGCATTGAGAAAAGCAAGATTAGAGCAAAAAGAAAGTAAGATATAGAGTGAGAACAGTTTCCACAACAACTGAATTATAATCTTATGATTCAAAACAGAAAAGCACATAAAATGATGGAAAAATGGTTAACAGAAGGAGAATCAAAAGAGAAAGTCAAAATCTATAACTAAACTGAGGTTTAGAGAACAATATCAAGCCCAATAGATAAAGAGAACTTATCAATGTGTTGCCTCCATTTCACAGAATCCTTTCTGATGAAGATGAGTGAATCATAGAAGAGTCCAGGGAATAAGTAATAAACATGGTTGAAGAACTCAATCCACACCTGCTCACGACAGATCAGCCTCACCCTGAGTGAGAGGCTAGAATCTGAGATTACAAAAGAGATTGAAGAGCCAGCATCATGCAGGTGTGCCTGAGAAAAATATAATTTGGGAAGCAAAAAATAGCCTGAGACCAAACCAAAATCCTGAGGTTAACAATTATATTCAGAAAATTCAAAGGATCACTGAAACATAAATGAGCAAAATGAATTTAAGAAAGAAAAAGGTAACCAAACATCATGAATTACAATAAACTAAACTAGTATGGACAAGTTAATCTGAACAGTCTCTGCTAAATGTCTCAATCCATATACAGTGAGAACTGCTCCACTAAGGCTTGTTAAAGGTACTAATACAAACAGAGTTTAACATTCAAAGAGTCGTCCACTTTCAATTTGGAGAGGATTGAAAAATTGTGTGACTGATGTCTTCAAGTCGCCATCATGAGAGAAGGCCAAATTTTGGAAGTGACAATCTAGGTGAGAATGCTACATTCATAAATCTAGAGGATGACTCAACCGCTCTTCTGCTATCCAGATTGGTTAGAAAGTTTCAGTAGGGCAGAGCACTCTTCTTTATATCACTAATATCCACAGAAAAGATCCCTTCACAGTCGCAGCTAAGATTCTTAGCATCACACAAACCCCATGCTCAAGGTAGCATAAAGATGAGGACTAGAGATAACCTAACTGCTATTAAAGATCAGGAGGCCCATTGATTCAGCAGAGTAAAAATGCATGGCCCAATCGTGTAATCTCTGTGAAACCCACCAGATCCCAGAAAATTGCAGGGGTCTGAGTGGTTTGGGAAGTATGAAGCACCAGTGGTGTGCATGTTATTATCAAGATCATGTGGCTTAAGCTGCAAAAGAAGCATGGGAGATGGGACTGAGCACAATCCCGCCTCAGCTAACCTGAAACATCTGAGAGAGAGGCATTAAATGAAATTCTCTGCTAGTGTTCCAGGCACCTGGAATTAACTTTACACTCTGTATGAGCATCCTGACCTTCATCCTCATAACATGAACGCTGAGGCTGGATCAAAACAGAGGCACAATGAAAATGAGTCATGGACTCAACAATACACTCAGATCTTAAGGAGAAAGATTAGAAAAACTTCAGAAATGCTGCACCTAAACAAAACCCAGGCAACCAGAATAGAATGGGCTGATCTGATTAGTCACTTCAAGTCTATACACCACAATTTGAAGAACTAAACATGATAAACCCAAGAATCAAAAACTCATATGGGAAATGTGGACTTCATGGGTCACACCAAGAGAACTACTAGAGTAGAGGCAAGATACAGAATACTGGGTAGAGGGGACGACGCAGGGAGCTATGGCAACCCTGGACTAAAAACAAATAATGAATATTGTATAGTATGAGGCTCTATCCAGTCGAATGTTGAAAACCAGAGCCCAGTAGATAACCTTCAAAGGGAGACCCAAGAGATCTGGTTAGCAGTGAATAAGAACATGTCAGCCAATGATCCTCAGATCTCTAGATACATAGAATGATACCCTGATTTGTCTGAAAGCATTTGTAGAAGGAGAACTAAATATCCCTGCAGAGCCCAAACGTAATTTGTGTAATGATCTGAATAAGGCTAGCTCAGGATCAAGCTTCCACACCAACTGATCATCATTCAAATTTACCCAATCAAGGCTGGAGAATAAAAAACATTTTAGAAAGGTGCTTTTTAAAGTAGATAAACAGACTAAGACTTCCTTTATAGTGTAAACAGTTTGAAATTTTTTCATTAAGACCTAACACAATAGTCAAATTTAATCAAGAGTCCTCGTCAGATGAGAAGAACCACCCAATATAGAAAATGTATCGCTGCTTGGTTACATTGAAATCCAAACAAGAATGTAAGTTGTGAGAGAATGGGTTAGAAAACATGTAAATATATGAACACTGAGGGATCTGGAAAACTTTAAAGATCCTTTTGAATGATTGATGGGAAAAAAGTCACCATAGAACACTCAGAGCTTCCAAGGTCGAGGAACAAAAGAAAATCAGATAAGCCCAGATGATTAACCATGTAAGGACCTTTTCCAAAGACAAGTGGAAAAGAAAGACATCATCTGACTAAGAAAATTCATCATGGTTGTTCTGAGCCAGAGGACCTAAGGCCCAGGGACACAAAGATCATGAGAAAGACAAAAAATACCTTTGAGAAAGAAACTGAAGCCTCTTCAAGGCACTGCAGAGAACCAAAGTTCACTGGTCAATGGAAAAAGAGATTAAAAAGATATGAGGGCATATAACAGTGTTCCGTGAGTCTCATTAAAGTATCAAACCATGGCTATGTAGAGAAAGAAAACAAAGAGACTGTGTTTTGAAGGATTTAGAATCTGGTGAGTCTCACCAGCAAAGACAACACCCTGCTGCCAAAGGCTGGAACACATCCTGAGGTAGGCTCCAAAACTATCTCCCTGCTAGAGTGGTTTGCAGAACCAGTTTGAAGGCCCTAAGACCATTCAGATGTTTTACCACTCATGGGTACCTTATATGTTAAAACGCCTTGGACCATGAACCAAAAGAAACCTTCCTTAAAAGAAAGAAATGAGAGGGTTTTTCAAGAATAGGGCCTCTGTCATCATCTGGATTGAGCATGTTTGGGCCTTATTTCCAAGACCAAAGAGCCACTATATACTCCAAGATTGCTGGTGCTGGGGAATGGTCTGCCCACTAATTAATCCCAAAAGACTGGATTGCATGGCATACCTACTACACTGCACCTGGGTGAAAGGGATTAGATAATCCATGTAAAGAGTTGAGGGACACGGTGGTAAATCACACTCAAGAAATATCAAAGATTTAATGTCTTTCATTAAAAATAACTTCTTGGCAGGTTTGATTCTGTCTAGCCCCAACACCTCAGAGTAAGAAAACATGTCAGGAAAGGTGTAGAGTGAAATGGACCAAGGAAGTTAAGAAATCTTAATCAGCAATCTTGCACTGCCCGCCTCGCCCAATTGCCCGGGAGCCAAAGACTTATATTATCGCCTCCAGTATACAGATGCAGCTCACAGAAAACCAGAGAATGAATATTATTTTTTCTTCAAGAAAGCACCTAGAGCACCTGAAATATAAACAGAATGGAAAAACAGCCTATGTTTACAGGTGGGTTTATAATTTTAGGTAAGATGAATTGATTCTGCACTATAGCCTGTAGCCCAACATAGTGGCTAAAGAGATCTTATCCATCCTGGATGGGTGAGGGCAATGGATTGCCTGGGATGAGCATTACCCAGGAGTAAAACCAAGAAACTGACTGGCATTGGGTCATAGCTCAATGAATACTGACCAATGTGAACAGTTCTGAGAAAAAAACATGGATGAGAATGGCTTTGGAGGAGAAAATAGTGATTATGAAAGATCCTACTGTTGAGAGAAGTTCAGAAACTCAAGCAGAGCTCCTAACACTTCTGCAAGTCTACAAACCCAATTTCTAGAACTACTGAAGACCAAGGCCTGCTTTGGGTTAGTATGGTTATTACTCCTGGTCTGAATGCTATACTGAAGATACAACAAGACATGAATATTACCCAAATCAAGTTGAGAAGGATCTAAACAAGAGTTCCAAGGCGTAGAGTGTGAGTGTCACCTGAACCCAGTGCCATCAAGGCTAAGAGCCTGGAGGCCAAGCACTGGAGCTGGTCATGACAGCTAAGATCCACAGATAATTGCCTGCCACCTGGCTGCCATTTTTAAGGTAAAGAAAACCCCCGCCTTACCTCTGCCAAACCATCACTCACAGGCATCCTTCTTTAAGTGCAGTTGGGCCTAGATTTACAGGGAGAAATCACCCTGCTTCTTTGCAACAGCACAATGGATCCTAACACCACAGACATTCACTAAGGCAGAGAGAGGCCACACCAATAGAGTTGCCACTGGATCCAGCCATCACTAGGTTCCAGAAGGCTTGTGATCCTCTCTGCCTGGTCACCTGCAAAGACCACCAGTGAAGGTCACTGCTGATCCATGAAAATGATGATTTTGTCATGTGTATCTAAATGAGGGCCCTAGTCATCTGAATCCACCTGTCACCCATAAGGTAATGGTATAGGTGGGTTACTTAGTCCTCAAACAAGTCCAAGATCCATCATCAAAAAGTTTGAAGAGAATGAAAATCATGGAATAATAAGTGAGGCAGGCCTGGGGCCTAGACAAAGCTACAGAAGAAATCACTGTAAGGTCAACAGACGAAGCCAGAAAGGAATGTGAAGGGCGCCTCGGTCATCCTGAGTCAGTGATCAAACCCATCCAGAAGTCAGATACAGAGCAAACATGGTAAGAGAAGAAACCAACAATCCATCTCCCAGAAAACATAAGAGGGTCTATGATGAGCACATGGTTCAGAAAAGAGTAAAGAAGTTGTTTGACAAAGAACCAAGGTTTAGTTCTAAAATTAGAGAGTGCATGAAGGGGTATCCAATAGAGGATGAAGAAGCACGGTGAAGCTGAGGCTTTCAGGTGGTGGCCCCACATCATCCAGCCATTTAGAACTGAACTACTGCAAGGAGGATGGTGAAGTTGTTTATGGTCTCACACAGATGTCAAACACTGCTTCAGTTTATTTCAATAGCCTCAACTCAATAGGGAAGCACTGTATCATTAAACATATGGGTTTCTGGAAAGAGAAAATAAGTTCAAAAAAAAAAGAGAGGTTCAAGATGTCAAAACATGAACCTCAGAAGAAAATATTTACTTAAATACTAATTAAAACCTAGCCAAAGAAGAAGGAAAGAAGTTGGTCACACATGTTCAAAACCCCAATCATCAAAAGAATAAAAGAATCAGCCTCTGGTATGCCTAAAACGTGAGGCCTTCCAATGAAGAAGAGAAAGTGACTCTCAATGAAGCTCAGAAACTGAGTCACAAAGAAAGAAGGATGCTTCCACCTCAGATTTGGTCAGATTTTTTTTAGTTGACAAAGTTTATGTCCATGCAAATTGTCTATGCTTCAGATCCAGAAAAACAGATTGTTTGAATCCAGTTTAATGCTTGAAATTTTATTAGAATGAGAGAAGAAATTCATTGATAGTTTAAATCCTAGATATTTGAGCTGTAGAGAAACACATGAGACCACATGATCATCCAGGTTTATGTGAATAGAATAGGTTTATTTTCCTGCTATATGGAATGGATGTGAGGTCTCACAGCTGAACTTAGAAGAAAAATGCTGTGACTGCATGTAGATCATTAGAGTTTTTATGCTAAACATGTCTTCATCAGGCAACAAAATCAGCAGCAGTGTGGCTCAAGTAAAGAAGTGATTCAAGCCCAGACCAAAGATCATTTTCAACTTTAATCTTCAGAAGACAACAACTGAAGCTTCATCTGCAGAATGCACCACAGCCTCTATAAATTTCTTCACAGCGGCAGGGGCTAAATTGTTTCCTGAGTCTTCTGGCACATCTCCAAGACACTGATCCCTGAAAGCCCTTCAGGCCTGCCTGATTTATTTTTACCACAGATCCATCTATCTCACCATTGAAAAAATGTTCTAAAAGTCATATTTTCCTTTTGATCCTGTAGTCTTCATGAACTCTTTTCACTTTTTATTTACTTCTACCTCAAATCTCCTTCAAATCTCTTTATGAATTCCTACAAGACACTCTGTTGAATATTTTCCTTTTTTCCTCTATTTTGCATCTTTCTCACCTCAAATTGTATTTAAATGGGGCTAAAACCAGTGTTTTTCTATATATGTAGGTTTAGCACCTTTTCTGCTCAGCTCCTCTCTGCTTTTCCCCACACGCCCCAGCGCCAAACTGAGTGCTAGTCAAAAGCACTGGAGTGGCTGTATTTCTCGGAATATTTCAAAACCACTGATTCAGACTGGATAATAGTTATATCTCAAGAATGCCCACTGCCTGCTCTTTCTTGATTTCATCAGTTTGCTGCTCCTATCCATGCAGCCTGCCAGAGTGCCATCCGGCCATGGTCCCCACCCAACGCGCCTCTGGAGCCCAAAACTGGCTCCAGATTCTATCTGCTCATTTCTAGGCTTGCAGGTTTTTTCATCTTGACAAATATCTCCACTAATGCCTATTGGCTCACTACCTGCTGAAAACCGCCTCTACTGTTTATCGTTTTAGAAACCCTGTAGATATGCACATGCACCTGCTTATCCAGAGTCAGCCTATCCAAAGGCTATCACATTTAAGCTGAATTTTAGAAAGAATTCAACCTAAGCCACTCTGCCTACCATCCATTCTTCTGAGCTGATATCAATTCACATCTCCTGAGACTTTGACGCCCAGATGGGTCCGGGATAATATTGTTCTGCCCACCACGCCACCATCCACTGTATTTGTTCATTGCTTCTAAAGAAGGCATGAGGCTAAAGAGTTTATCAGCTGGTTAAGTAAAATGGCTATCTCACTGCTTCAGAGCACCTCGCTTGCCTTCCATGGCGCTCTCCTGCAGACTCTCCTGTAGTCATGATCCTCTCCCACATATTTATTTTGCCAGTCATCTCATGCCACCTTCCAAGTGTGATATTTTTCATATATTTTCTGCTTTAGGGAGCCAAAGTGGAAGAATCATGATCACGCCTTGCCATAGTATGAGAACGCAGGAGACCTCAGGCAGCAGATTGAAATTATAAAGGAGCAAGTACTTAAGTATACATTTGACCTTATTAGTGGGATAAGATTAAACTTTGTAAAACTTCTATAGCTATATAAATGTATTTCACCATTACAGAATGGAGGTGAAAGAATATCACAAAAATCAGAGGTTTAAGGCATGTAATGAATATTTTGTCTAGTCCAAGTAATAAAGGGCGGTTGCACCAAATCAAGACCTGATCATGAGTCCATCTAGTGACCAGATTTGATCTGGATGTTCAATCACAGAATGTTTCCTCCTGGGTAAATAATAAGGGAAAATATGTGATTATTTAAGTCAAATTCATACAGTCCAAGGAAGTTTTCTCCATAAATGTTCCAAGGCTATCATAACTGATCATAGGTGGCGCATCCAGCATCATTATATTCGTTCTTGTTTAATTCACCAGATACACAGCTGCCTACAGGAGGCAGAGTCTGTAGGAGCACAATTTTAGAGTAAATTGTCACTACTGGGACCACTATTTCATCCAAAGATACTGAGATAAAATGCACTGTATCAAATGGTAATAAGCCAAACTCTTCTTCCTTCCTCAGGCTTAATGTTGCATTAGTTTTTCCATCCCACCTCTGTTCACTGAGTGCACTTCACAAGAAATCTATTGTGGGTTTGCTGACTGCTATCGTAGAGTCTGTAAGTTGTTTCTTGACACAGTCATAAAGCTGTAAGAGAATGAGGTGAAGAGAATGAGAGGAGCCACCATATCCAGCCATCAAAGGCAATGACCCAGGTTGCTCCTTATCATATACACATTGGATCCATCTGGGTAAAGCTAAAGCAGATGTTTTTCTGTCCTATTGTTTTTAACTTGCAACTACTTAGTCTCATTTTCACTGTCAAGATTTAAATACAGGATGAGATTTGCCCTTGTTAGGCACCCATGTTTCGCCTCTTGCCTTAGCTGTCACGAAATGATTCAAGCACTAACTGAACCCTACACTTCTAAGATCTCAATGAATTGTCCTTTCAGATCCTTCAAGGAGGTCACATTGAGAGTTCAAAGTCTTCCATCTGCCTTAATCTCAGGCTCTAAACTTCTAATGTTTTCTTTGTCTAAGAGTTAGTTCTGGATTTATATCATGTGTCCAGGCTGGTATGTCTGGCCTTGATTTGATTTCAGGTTTACCTGAGAGCCATTTTGTCTCTTTTCTGCTCACACTGCACTATTTCATCTTTAGTTCAATACTTTGTTGACTAGTCAGTCTGCAAAGCCCTGGACATTAATGGGGGTAAACCTTTTCCTAATCATTGTTCATTGGTCTAGCTGTTCTAATATCTTCTCCTGCTTGTGTCCTCTTGCTCATCTCATTTTATATTAACCTTCTACTGTTTAATAAAGCAACCAAAACAAAAAAAGGAATTCAAACAAACAAACTCCCAAACTCTATAATAACTACAGAGCTCATGATTGTGGACTTGAGCTGAAAAAAAAGAGAGTTTAAACCTGTTTGCTAGATCCTCCTTGCACCCAGAGTGCTGGATCCAGGTCTAGTATGATTTGATGTTGTTCATTCTTTGATTCGCTAACTAGGCCAAACAGGAAACCCATAGTCTCATCATAATATGTTCATGCTACCATTGCTTTATAGCACTTTTAACCAATCATTAGTGAGTCATCAAATCATTGGTATAGGCCTCGATCGATATGCTTTATCAGTGTTTTAGTTTATCTCATTTACTCTGCTGTAATGGCTTCTATTAGGATTAATGTTTGGCTCAGTCATCTGATAATGGTTAAAAGTCTATAATTGTAAGCCTTGTTATTCTAAAAATATTTGTGAATATAGATAACTCGTTTCAAATCTGACTATGATTTGGTGCCACCATGGAATATCTATATAACATTCAGTTTTATTATTTGTCATTCATTTATTGTAAGGGTCAGAACATCATCAGTTGTGCAAACAGATGTCTTCAAAAGTCTAGTTTCATGACATGATTCAACCAAATGACTGAAATGTTCATCCACAAGAGTCACTTGAAGCTTCTCTGATCACATATTTTTGAGCTGCTTTCAGGAATTTATGTCCAAGGCAGTTTTATCTCTCACAACATCTCAGAGGGCACACTCAATGGCCAATGTTTTGTGGAACCAAAAGATACATTAGTTGTTTGGTAACCGGTCTGCACATGCTTTCACACGTTTGATCCCCACTTAGCTGTATCATGATATTCCAAAGGTCATCTCCAACAGATTGATTTGAATCAGCCAGAACTAAAATGATTTGAAATATCAATAGCCCCATCATCTGTTGCCTCTATGCACATCTTATCATTTTCCATAATTGGAAGAATTGGTTATTTAAACATCTGCTCAAAGAAGGTCATACCTATGAATGAACATCAAGTTGAGTAGCTGATATACATTTAGATGTTTCCTGCATCCCTGCTTTAATTTTCATATATTAGAAGCTAAGTACAACATGCTAACATCATCCGGCTGAGGTCTATATCACACTCTCAGTACTTGAGAATTAGAAGCATACTATTGTTTCTCATCTTCTGATGTCATTTATTTGTGTGATGCGCTTAATCTGTAATTTCATCTGGTTTCAAGACTTTAGATCCATGGAAGAGAACTGACAACAAGATAAGAGGATGCTCATTTTCCAGCTCTGATCTTCAACTGCTCAATAATCTTTTACTCAGCTTTAGCGTAAAATGAAACTTATTTTCTTCCTTCTCAAAGGCTCCACATATCCATTAAATTTTCTTTCATAAGCCTATATTAACATTATTAAGACACCATCAAGAAACCTCCCAAACAAATAATAAAACACTGTTAAGAAGAAAGATCCATACATATTTAAAGGGTGACTACTCATCACATAAAACTATTGATGATTATACAATTTGAAGAGACAAATTGATCAAAAGATTTAAGTGAGTGTCAAAGAAGCAGGGACAGAACCTCATTTCTTGACTGTAAAAAGATATGTAGAAAAGAGACTCTAGGGTGCATCAGCGATGTGGAGCTATGGACCCTACAACACCATCTACTCCACCAAGACTAAAAGATATGACCATCTCAAAACTGATGAGTTCATATTCTGTCAGCCACACTTAAGTCTAAGGTCTAAAATCACCTAGAGGACTCTCACTCATCCACTGAGTATGGCCTAGATAAGAAGATCCTGATCTGAATGTATGAGAGAAGATTTTTCACCTCATGAGAATAAATTAGCCTATGAGTTGAGAAATTCCAGTGGAGAGGGAAGATACAACCTTCTTTCTAACATACCATCTATGAAGAACTAAGAAGAGTGCTAGTCCTATATGTTGAATCCTATATCGTACCTTCTAGAGAATCAAACATAGCAGAGAGAAATATAAGAGACTTAGAAATTCAGAATGAGAAAATGTAATATTTGAGGAGAGAGGAGGTGAGAGGTGAGAGGAGGGAGAGGCAGAGGAAATGTGGAAGGAGGCAAGGAAATAGAGGCAGAACAGCAGTTCCTTTCTTACCCTATAGGCTTCATAAGATACAACACAATGAAAAGATTTCCACCTCTGCCTCCCAAATTTATGGATTTAGTAGTAAAAGAATATCCTGAAACATTTTTGCTTGAATTTGAATTTTCAGGTAATCCTATGTTGACTATTGAGTAAGACTCTCAAAACCTAAAATTATTTCCTCTAATGATTTGAAAGGAAGCACCTAAAAGGTCATGAGTCAATTCAATCACTATTTGTGAATGACAGAATTATAGAAATAGAGTATTTTTAGAAAGTGGTATTTTGATTATTATACATCATTAATCCATATGATGAAGGTTAAAACATAAAAGAGAGTATTAGAGAATTTAGAGATTTGAATGAAAGATCTGAAATATAATATAAAATAGAAAAAAATGATAATTATATCAAGATACTAAAAGCTTCCTTTATGAAGGTGGTTGAGAAAGAGTGAGAGACATCCTCAGCATGAAGGATATCTTCAACCATTATTTGAGGATGGTGAATATGGATGAATTTCCAAAGGGAAGGAACCATCTAGCTATCATAAAAGATGTAGTAAGCTGGGAGGATGAAGAAAACCTCGAATCTCACTGCAAGATTTTTACAGAGGCCTGCTATTGTTGAAAACATGTTTCCTGTGTCAGCCAGAAGGCGAGTTCAAAAGAGGTGTTAACTGTCTAAGTCACAAGAATGGCTAAGAACATTGCTAAGCTCATGTCAACCTGAGCAGAAGAAGACCTGGCCTAAACACATGGGCTAAGCACCAGACAGGTTTGAATTTTAGTTAACCTTCAGTTGGTGGTTTAAAGCCATGGCTACCTGCTTGGGTGCAGACCCAGGGCCTAAAATAGCTTCCAACTTATATTTATTAGATTTAGCACCTTGTGCAATGTTTTCCAATGTACCCTGACTTTCCAGCAATTCATGGTTACTTTGAACATCTGTGGTCACCAATGAACCACTAAGATTTCAGATAATGTCGAGATTTCCAATTAAGAAGCTAAATTAATGTCCTTAAAATAGCTAACGTAACTTTACTATTCTTTATCGCCTCTACTGTTTGGAAGAGTAATCTGAGTTCTTCTAGTTTTAGAGAGTTTTTATAATGTTTTAATGTAATTTAATTTTCAAATGCAAACTGATGAAATTTTAGTCAATTTTAGCTTTCCACCTTCTGAGAGTTTGGAGTAGTTGAGGAAAAGAGAAGATCTGAAATATTTTTCTTCAAGGAATATAAGAGCATCAGTCATGATGAGCCCAGATTGGTTCCACTTTTTATCATTATGGCAGTGCCATTTAGTTTGAGCGCATTTTGTGTCAGAATTACAATTGTTTTCACCCTGTCAGCATATTTTTCACCAATCATTTGAGCAAATGAATATGTTAAGATATTATCAGAGCCAATCTTGGACAGTAGTCTCAGAGGGGTGAACTACCACGATTTGTTTGCAGAAAAAAGTTGGTATGAATTTTTCTATATATTTCTCCATCAATATTTAAAAAGAACTTAAAATAAAAATCCACATATAAACTTAGAAAACATTATCAAAAATACTTGTTAACCTCTTTTGTATTTTGAACAACTTTCCCTCTTCTTTATTGTTTAGCAAGAAGAATGCATTGTTGGAACTTATCAAAAAATCCAAAAATCAATTGTTTGCTCTTTTCACAAACTACTCATCACAAATCTGAGAGAAAATTCAGTGTGTCAAAAACTTAAGTTTTAAGATAGCTAGAATGAACTATTCTAGTGAACATCACACTGTGCAATGGTTAAGGTCTCCTTTATAGTTTCTTTAACAAAAAAATAATGTAAATCAGAATGAAATCAGAATGGGACTTCACCCATGCTTTAATGAAAGAGATTCTATAAGAAAACTAAATCATCAAGGAGTTATTAAAAATTTAAAATCACAATTCTGTAGCATGGTTGAAATTAATTCCCTGTTTTTCATGAGGTTAGGTCTCCTGCGACTAATGGCATTGTTAGAGAAAGCATTTCAAGATGTTGGTGAATATTGTTATTTCAGACTCAACAGATTACACTCACATATTGCTGATTTTGCATATTTATGGTTAACCAGATCATTTCTTATCTAGATTTTAAAGGTCACTACACAAGAAATATTTTCATGAAATTGAGATCTCAAGAGCACTAATGTTAGAAATCACATTGAATCATGTCAGTCCATTAATTGAAATGGTTTCTGCCTCACCAGTGGTTATTTCACAGACAGGAGAGTTTTACAATATCATCAGATTTGAACCTTCCCCGGTTAATTTTTTCATACATCTACTTTGAATCTTGGGGAAACTCAGAGTGATGGGAGAACTAGAACTATATGCTGGATTCTGTACAGAAGAAAGATATGTCTGTAAGTTCAAAAGAAGAAGATGATGCCTTTGATACATCTGCCCCAGAAGATTTCGCTGTATCACTGGTTTGGAGGCATGCACTGCTCAGGAAAGAGAACCTCAGGGTGAATGAGGCTACGGCTATCGCCGATCAGAGGACACCTTCTGGGGCTGCTCCATGAGTTAGCTTATTCATTCCTGGGCAATCTGTGGCAGCGAGATCTGAATTTTTCCAGTGCATATGAGATTTAATGGAGGCCAGATACAACTGATGATTGAGCAATGCATGGCTAAGAACTGAAAATAAGAGCTCATCTGTCATTCAATTCACAGATTTGAGCTGCGTGAGACTGCTGAGTCGGCTGTGAACTGGTGAACAAATGCTCATGAGAAGCTTTCCAAAGAGCACAGCAACTGGGTGAATGCACAAGGATTAGATCCAGGAGAGAGCAAACCATTTACAAAAGATAAACACTGAGGTATAGGGTACCTGTCTTCCATCACATTATTTGCTATCGATATACTCTAATGCTTTTAAGGCTGATAATTTTCACCCATTATTTCAGATTAGCTAAGTAATTATTTATTTATGTATTTAAATAAGATATTATTCAGCCAGTCCAGTCACCATCATTTGAAATATTTCATCTGTAAGAGAACTGATCTTTCAGAGATCTGATCCTCCTAGTGGCTCAGGAACCACGCCTCACCCATGCAAGTAAGGAAGATAGAAAGAAAAGGAATGGAAATATCTTCATGGGGAACACCCATGTTCATGGAAAGATCTCACACTGATCCAGCCTAGTACCCCACTCAAATTATTCGAGATTCATGCAAGAGCTTATGCCTGCAACAACATAAAAGCTTTATCCAGAGGACAATTATTTGAATGAGCAAGATCAAGACAGCCTGGGTAACAGTAGCCTGTGCAGTTTCTAATACAATATGAAGCTCTTAAAGAACTTCAAGGGAGGCACTATAATAAGATTTAAAATGCACAAGATTGATACCAGCAATAGCTAGTTAAAAAGAGAAAGAATGCTACAGTTATGTTAAATAAATGTGATGATCCAAGCTCATGAACTGACACAGAAATTCACTTTAACAATCTAAATCATTATACCATTAGAATACATCACTGAACCTATTATAGAAGTATATGATATAAATGATTTAATCATGTTTGAGATTTCACATGATGATTATGATTTAACCAAAAGAGGTTGACTGGTCATTGGTTTGAAAAATAGAGGAAGGAAAAAATGAAAACTATAACGAAATGAAAACGCAAAAATACTTTGAAGAATGCTGATGCACAGACTGTGAAGTATAGGCAAGCGTGGCAGGCTGCTCACACACCACATTATTATTGATTTGTAAGAATGGTGTCTACATGGTTTAAATCAATTCTAAACCACCCAATATCTCACCAAAAGCATAGGCAACAATGGGGGCATTATCAGGGTTCAGAAAGCCCAAATAGTACAAGAATCAGGGACAAGGATTGAAGAAAAGAATGGATTTACTCAAGGGTCCAAAACTGTCAATGTAAACAGTGTATGACTCCTCAAAAGTATTCATTAATTCTTCCGTAGAAGATAGGTGCGCCTGCCCATCTCATTTTACTGGATGGAATCTAAGTCGTCACTATCTTCTCAAATTCAATGCTTCAACGCTGTAACTCAAAGAACAGATTTAATAATGAGCAGTTGTTAAATTTCCAGACTCTGATTTATAATTAGTTTTGACATTTTATTTTGAATGAAAAAAGGACTATTATTTTAAACCATCCTGCACTTTTAATTAAATTATTTAGATTTAGTTAGCACTATTTCAAACCTTCTGCCAGATGCATTTTAGAGAGGTCCAAATTGTTCAAAACCAACCTCTGTGAAGAGTATCTTCTGCATCTCTCCAAGGAGGTTTTAATAGTCGACTAGCTGGGATCACTAAGATTCATGCTAAGACTACTACCCATGAGCTACCTTTCTGTGGCCTTTAGTGGATGTTTATCAGGAAGAGATAAGTCGTTATTGCTTGAAGCTCATAGAGAAACTGAGCATAAACATACTTTATCTTCAACCATTTCCTACTTGTGTGGAAGGATATTTAAGGTTCATTATTTATACTTATGTTTTAATGTTTGAGTTGATTACTGGAAAATTTTTTATATCAGATAACTATTATTTATACAACAATAAATATTTATTAGATGTTTTTCCAAATCTGTTCATCTAACTTTTTTTATATGAAATGGCTTACCTTATTGAATTCCTTTTCTTAATGAAGAAAGATCTTATTATCAATGTTATTTGAAATCCATTTTAGATCACATAAGAAGGATTATATCCTAAGAATTTAGAATTTAGATATTCTCTGTTATCAGAAATTATCAGTGTTATTGGATTAGAAATAGAATAAAATCATTTCATTTAGAATTTTATAACATTTTCACTCACATACACATGACATGGGAACTGTCCATTGATCTCATCACATCAACTCAAAGAGTTTAACGTATATCCTGGACTGTAAGATCCCCTGTTGTAGACCCATTTTTACCAACACTCTCTCAGAGAATGACTGCACATTGAATGAATGGAAATGGACATTTACAGCTAGTGCTAGTTTGTCTTCATACATCAAGGAATATTAAAGTTGAGTTACTTGTATTTGCTCTAAGGCAAAGGATAGCTGATTGAGCCAAGTTTTATGTTTACTGAATAAACTATAGAGCAATAACACTAGTTAGAGTACAGCAATCTTCAAATCCATGAAAGGCTGAGAGTCACCCCAAGATGCTTTAGCAGCTCAAGAATGTCATTAAGAGAAGCTCCAAAGACATTATCTCAAAGAATAGGAACAAGGTTCCCAAGGCTTTCCTTGGTATATGGATGGGAGATACTCTACCATGTTGAAATGATAGGCCTAGGAGAAGCACCTGACACCAAGAAGTAGAGGTTCTCAGAGGAGAGCAAGGATATAAGCCAAAGTAAAGGAGATAATGTGAGGATTCACCATCCCACTCTCATCCTCACTTCAAGAATCATCTCAGCAAAACCACCAAAAGTCCATTTTAAAAGCCTATGTTAAATGAGTTGTATATTTTAATGGTGAGGCCTGCAGGTGAAAACACAATGAGCAGTAAAGCAATTACCTGAAAGACAAAACCACACATCATGGTCAAGATATAGTTAGCCTCCTTTAATGATGTGAGCAAAGATATCAGAAGTGTGGCCAGACCATGATAAATTAAAAATTATATAAGATCATCTATCTGGGCATTTAATGACACTTGGGAATTAAAAGCAATTTTCACCAATAGCTCATTACAGTATATCAAGGAACTGCAAAAACCTTCATGTAAGAACTTATATCCAAAGGTACAGACTGGCATCCAAGAGCTACAGGAGAAGAGCACCTATTAGCAGACCACAAAGTCAAGATATTTCTGTCAAAATATAGGGTGGTTTGTACAACACCTGGCACATCCATGGAACAATCCTACTAGCTCAGAGCAAAGCCAGGTACAGCTTTACTGACAGATAGAGGAAAACACTTTGATGAGTAGAAACAGTTTTAGAGGGAAAACAAAGATAAAACTCAGGGAAAAGAAAAGAATGTAAGCTGCTGCTCACCACCTCCTAGGCTGAAGTAAGGTAAAATCTCAAGGCAAGACTTAAACTGAAGCAGTTCAGAGTTAGCCTACCAGAAGAGATGTGGTTTCCCCTCCACATCTCTAAGAAATGAGTATTAGGTGTTAGATTTCACTTAAAATGGAACCTATTTGAAAGAAATAGATAGAAAGGTGGTTTTGATAAAATAATCTATTTTTCTGTAGGTAGTGGAAAGTGACAGACAAAGTTGTAGAGATTAAATGAAAGATTAGATTATCTGCATGAGGAAAGAGATAAAGTGGGAGAAGAGCTTTAAGCATTCAACTGAATGAGGAGGAGACCACTAGAGGCCAAAAGGGTATGAGCACAGAATCCTTTCTGCCATGAAGAAGGCACATGAGCAAATAAATCCTTTCCACAAGCAAGAGTAATAAATGGATTCTGCCTCTTTACTAAAGCATCTGGTCCCAGAATTATTAATAAATAGTAAAATATACAAGAGTTATAAGAACAGAAAATAGCATATATGCAAAAAAACCTACACCAAGAATCACAATCCAGAGTTTATCTACTAAGACTCTTTGCCAAACTGTTACAACAATAGCAGCCTCACTCTGCTGCAAAACCAACTCTTACCATGGAAACTATAAAGAGAGTATTTTTCTGGTCTTGTAATAGAGAATTGAGTCAAATCATTTTAAAATAGAATTCATGAGATGGAACTGAAGCCTAATTGAAATAAAAGGAAGATGAACCTTATTCTCCCCAAAACCCAGCACCTATAAAATAAAAGAAATATTTTTGTATATAAGAAAATTGGAAAACCTCTAAACTTTGTACCTGCTTCCAATTTCTTAAATCTGTCTTCACAGAATCATCACAACAAGAGAAACTAATAAAAATCAGAATTCCAGAAATGATCAGAAGATCTGGTTCTTATATCCATTAGTGACATCTCTGAGTTTAAGCAGTGAGGTTTTACAGGTGGGTTCAAGTTACAAAACCCCTCTTTTTTTTTGTAAAATTGTCTTCCATCTATGTAAAATGCTCTACCAAAATGACTAAAACAGTGAAAAGATGAAATTCCTTGTTTGTTTAATTTTATTCAAATATTTTACTTGTATGAGCCTCCACATAGGTTGTACCAAAGAATGAAGGAGGTTTTACATTAACACAGTGAACAAAAACTTTTTCACTTCTTGAAAATCTTTATGAATATTCTCACAAACTGATTTTGCACAAACTTGAACATTAAAGGCAGCAACGACCTCAAACATGCATAAACGCAGAACCATCATCATTTTATCATCTCTCAATCCAAACCACAGGGAGGATATCGCTAAGTGATTTTTTCCTGAGATTATTCTGAGGGACATGATTTAGCATATATTAAAGAACATCATGCAAAACATCTAACAAAACTGGGGATGAGAGAAGAGCTCGGGCACATGATCTTGTACAGCCTGCAGATCTGGAACCAAGATGGTCTGAGACAGAGCAGTAGCTCCTGGAGGTGCCAGAACAAAGAATTGGGAGAGTGACCAGTGTCATCTCTGGGAAGGCTGGAAACAACAATCATAAACCAAACTGTCTGTACTAATCCAGTGTTGAGAGACACTGAATTCAGTGTTACAAGTTAAATAGACTAAAATCAAATGTTGTCTCAGCAAATGACACTAAGGAATTCCCTACTGCAAAACCAAGGATTCAAGTAATATCCATCTCAGATCAATCAATCAAGAATCCAGGCAAGTGATGCTTTCTGAAAAGTGTCACCACATATACATCTGTCATAGCCATATATACATAATGAGTCTTGCTATGTGTGATAATTGATCTGACTGTCTAATTCAAAGGAAATGGACAGAGGCCATGAGACTGTGTGCCAGACTGTCACCTCAACCCTAATATTACTCAATGCAGACCACAATGTGTGCAATGATCCACAAAGCTTTATTTGCTTTTGCCTAATAGAGTAGAGTCAAGAACTTTTTGGACCTGAATTCATATATTTGATCTGATGATCGTTAAACAATCTCCTTCTCAAAAATTTTCAACAACTAATCCAAGAAACTGCATAGCCAGAAATTTGAGATTCAAAATTAAGTAATGCATCAAAAATGTCATGACTCTAAAATCCACTAAATCCAATCTTCTGAATTTAAACTTCATATGCATGGATCTGCTATATACCTGTCATCAGATGAATGGATCATGAGTACCTCTAATTCTGATTGATTTGAGTCACAAAGAATACTTCAGCCATAGGTGTTCCATCATGAATCACGATCACTAACTGGGATTCAAACTATATATATGACTGTGGCCTCCAAAAGAATGCTACGTATTTGAAGTTAAACCAGTAGATTTGATCATGAAGCATGACTTCATTTCTACTGTGAACAAAGCGCTTTGTTGCCTGGTGGACTTGCATCTGCCTATACTGGCAAACGCTAAGTTTCTCCTGTGATGGCTCGCTACCATGAAGGCCCAAATCCACTCAAATACAAACCCAAGGCAACATCAAACCAAGCTTAGCCTCAGAGCTTTCAGCTCACGAGATGTAGAGAGGGTCTCTCCACTAATCTCATAAAAACAGCAATAGGTGCAGATGACTTAAAACAACTACTGTGCCAAAAGGATAGGGTGTGTATTTGAGAAACAGACCTGTTTTTCAAAGAAGAGGGACAAAGGAAGGCAGACAGAAGCAGAGAGATTAAATGTGAGACAGATTATCTCATGAGGAGATAGGCAGAGCTAAGCATTCAATTAAAATGAGCAGGAGGAAAGATCGCCTAGAGGCCAGTGGCAGCAGAGAATAAAGAATCCTTTCACAAGAAGGCACATAAACAACGTTCAAGGTAGCAAACATCTACCTTTCTTTACTAAAAGTATCTCAACTAGAAACATGCGGAATGAATAGTAAAAGAGTTAATGATACACAGAAACAGAAAGAGTATATATGCAAACTGTCACTAATACGAATCTCTGCAACTATTTGATCATTTGCTAATTTCACAACTATATAAACAATAGTAGCCTGTAATTTCATTCAAGAAAATCCAAACTGACTACACTATGAAACTGCAAAAGAGACATTTTCCATCCCTTGTACTAAGGGAATGAGTCAACTATTTTAAAATAGAATCATGAAAGATTAAACTAAAATAATTTCCCAAAATAGGTGTTGAAGATGAACCTGTCTCCCAAAACCATAGCACCTGCTAAAACAGACATTTTGTAGAGGCAGGGTCATTTAGAAAACTTTCAAATCATGTTAATTGCCCAATTGTTTTGAATCTGTTCACAAACTATCTCAGAATTCATTGAAAATTTAAAACTGAAAATAGATAAAAAGATCTGAATATAACCAATTCAGATGATTCTGTGTATAAAACTTGTGAGGTTTTTTTGGCAGGCTCTGTTTTTAAAAACCTTTTTGTTTTGTAAAATTACTTTCCATATACAGAAAATGGGAGCCTGATTTAAAATGACTAAAATTTAAAAAGCAGAAAATTTTGTTTGCTTAATGTAGGCTCCAAATATTTCATTATCTCCACATAGTTGCACCTGTGTATAGTGCTCAGAAGGAGGTTTTATATTTGTCGTTAGGAACAAAACCTCTTTCAATGGAAAAATTCACCATTATTTCTGCAAGTCTGATTTTTTGTCAAACTGTCATTGTGTGGCAGAACCAATCTTCAAACATATGAACTATGAATCCTACTTCATTCATTGACTTTAGCCTCTTCTAATCCAGAAACGGTTATGGGAGGGGAGAAATGTTGGAAATATTTTTCCCAGTTCTTCTGATAATATGTATCGCAGGCACAAATAACATCACAAAAAATCTAACAAAAACTGTATGCAGGAAGGGGAGTCATGTTGATCTCTGTGTAACAAAGCACAAAAGATCTGAACCAATGAGAATGCATCTCACAAGTAGAGGTGAGGTGATATGTAAATATCATTCAAGAGAAGGCTATAATAGAAAACTTGAAACCAGATCCTAAAAAAAGAAACTAGTTAATAAAACAAAGGAAAGAATAAAATCAGCTTGAGCCACAACCACACCAACTTAGGGCAGATTCAGTATAAACCAAAATTACTATGGGTCAGAAGAGGCACAAAGAAACCAAAACAGCCAAACACTAGTATCCAAACTACACAAGCTCATCTAGGAAGAAGAATGAACAGCCCATGTGAGGGCCCCAAAACATACAAAATTCATAATAATCGTTGACAGTCAACAAGAAAATCTCTTCATATCGTAAGACTGGTCAGTAGCTGCAACTTGAGACCTGTCTCAGATCCAAAGCCTATCCACTGGGTGAGTATAAGAGCGTAACTGGTAACTCTCAAGAAAGGTATTATTATGATTTGCAACATCATGATGACTTTATTATAGTTGAACTGATGTAGGCCTTTGAAGATCAGAATTATTTAGAAGTCCATTATTTGATGAAAGGCCTTTCCCATCATGAAAGAATCATCATCTCTTAAATACGCTTATGCAAGAGTTTATTTATACACTCAAGAAGCATAAACAGCTATAGAAATGTTGATGTAAAAGGCTAGTGAATTCTAGTAAGAGTTTTGTAATTTTATATTAAGCCTGTTATTTATGTGAATCAGAGTCATTTGGAAATGGTCTCAAGTTGAAATTCATTTATATATAGCTGATGTATATCACAGATGTTTCAGAACTGGCAGCTCATCCCCAAAAGGAGATTCAATATGAAATCCACATAAAGCAGATTGTCCTTCCACAGATACCACAGGGTCTATCATGAGAATGTCATAAAGATTAACAGAATTGTTGGACAGTGTCACAAGATTCATAACACCTCACCATGGGTCACCTAGAGGTTATTCAAAGAAGATGAACTTCATGCATGTGTGACTTCTGTATCAAAATAATGAGAAGACCAGTAATTCAGCACCACTCCAAGGATGCAGACACTTCATGATCACCAGTAGATAAAATGCTCACTATGTGAGACTATAGTATATTTACCAAGTTAATGTTAGAATAATATTTCAGTGACAACATTTAAAACCTGTTGTGGAATCTTTGAGTGGTTTGTTATGCCATTTGTTTATGTAAGCTACCCTGAACTTAATGTGTGAAGCATAAGGCCTTGCCCTTTTCTTCAATATTCATTAATTTATACTTCTTAGAGTGAGATCTTAATTTTCATGCCAGACTAGAGAAGACATGTAATAAGCGTTAATAAAGCAATTTGACAGTCAAAGAAAACTAAAGCAAGGTTTTTAAATGTCAAAGTGTAATTAGAAAGACTTCTTTATTTATTAATAATATAGTAAGAGGAGGTGTTTGGAGAATTGTCACAGTATGGTAGCTCACGAATTTTCCACCCAAACCAGTCATTGTGAGGTAAGAAGTTTTTCTGGGTGGCAACTCAAGATTTGAGTAAGTTTATTTTCAATCTTCAACAGAAGGCCTATGCACAGTATAGTAAGTACCAATGTAGAGGCAATCAAGGAAAGCCAGCTCCGTAAGAAGATGTTAGCCTAGCCCTTGTATTGCCCATCAGGTTTATCTAAATTAGACCATGCTATGATTAATGGTAAGGCTTTCATATGGTGCTTCCATTTGTATTCTCATTCTAGACATTAATTGTGTTGAGCAGAATTATCCATAAGAGGCAGATGAGTTTATATGTTATATAAAAGTTCAAAAGTGGAAACACTATTTGATAAAAGAACATTTGTTATAATTCACCATCTGCCTTTACAAGATTGTGGCCACAAAGCATCATAAGAATGCTGACATTTCATATGATGTTTCCGGCACATCTGTTTGGTAATATAAAGAAGAAAGCAGATTAAATAAATTTCTTCGATTATGCTTTCTAAGGTTTATTGCTAAAAAGTAATATTTACTTCAAGAATATCTCTATTGTACACAGAGCTATATAATAAAGATGGCATGATGTTGATTTACATGATGTAAAGTAATCTAGATAAGGAAACTTATGTTAGATAGAATGATTATTGACTAAAGAAGAATTTGTTGTTTCTGTTAATTATGTATCACAGGGGAGACTATGCTTAGAGAAGCTTCATTCTTCTCTGCTATTTGACATTTTGGTAGCAAATGGTATCAAGGAAGGTATTATGGTCGGCTCTGGACAGAGTAGGTCATGTCATTAGAGGTTGTTCATTATAAAAAAGGCTAAGTCAGAAATAGGAAGATTGGTTTATAGGACTACTATTAAAATTTCTAGACCAAGGGAGTGTTTATGGATTTAGAGTTCACTGGTTTGGTTAGAAAGAAGATTATTCTTATAGGTCGATCAAGGCAGATGTGTATTTTATATGCAGCATGTGCATCCATAAAATACCAGATTTAATAGGAGTAAATTATTTTTATCTCGGTAAAACAAAGGTTCAAGGTCCAAACAGCTCAGGTTCAGATTTCTTATCCTTGATATTAATCTTCACTGAGTCACTACAGTCTCATGATCCTATATTTACTAAAGAATGTTCATATGTCTCATTTTCCATTCTTCACTCTACCATCTTACCAAGATTCCATTTTTCTCACCTATTTTAGTTTCTGCTAAATCTTCGTGAACTTTTTCATTTAATCCCCAAATTATCAAAACTTCCTTTTTTAAACCTAGCATTTCCTTTGCTTTGGTTTAAAATACGTCTCTTTTACCATTATCTAACCTCTAATTGTATTTTAAAATCCTCTATTTAGCCTTAAACAGCTTTGAAATTCTGAGTGGTTTAAGCTTCCCAAGGGTTTATTTTTCATGCCTCCACCTCATATGTCTGGTCTCTGACCTGCACTTTAAAGTGACTAAAAATCCTCTTCCAACTTTCTGCCATTCTTCTACTGTTTCCTGCAAGTATAATTAAAAAGATATGAACTGCTGATCTCTCAGATTCACTGTGCTCCTCAAGTACTTTCAACCTTCCGCCTATCTATCATATGTCTTTCTCCTCTTCAGTACAACTCATCTCATCTTTTGGATCTCAACTGTCTGATTTGATGATCCAATACCAACTGAACCTTATCTCATCATTTAACCACCTGCAGCACATTGCAGAAGTACCTGGACCCACTTCACTCTTTCTCCGCCTGCATTTTTCTGATTCAATGTCATCTGCATCAATGGATACACCATCATCTGGAACAAGAAAATCCAGAGCCATGTAATTTGCTTCCTTTAATCATAAAAGGTTATCGCAACATGAAAGTATTGTCACAATGACTGATAATGGAACTGCTCATTGATAAATGACTGGCTCTCAATGTCATGCTAAAACCATTAATGTTTTCCAAGTCCACTTTTCCAATTGCTGTGGTCTAGTCACTCACTCCATAATACTACCAGATTTTTCCATTATTACTTCCTCATCTTCAGCATTTCCTATTATTTCTGGATTTTAAACTTCATGTAAAGCCAAGAATGTAGGTTTTATAATAAGTTTGTGTTTGTGGCTAATGTGTTGTTCTCAGATACTTTCCACACACAGAGTGTAATTCCGCCCAAATTTGTACAGATATTTCCAGGTCAAACCTCAATGCACAAGGGAACCATGAGGTTTGAAAATCACAGCAAAATAACCTGGATCTGATCCAAGGTTTGGTCAAACCTCCAAGAGGGAAACCATTCAAAAATAAAGAATCCACAAAGGGTATAGAATCAAAGAGCTGAATAAAGGTGATTAAAGCCAAAGTTTGAAGACTGCAGTTTTGAACTGCTGTGTGCTCAAGAGATTAAGATATAAGAAGAATGAAGACTCTAAGACTGTAAGATCTGGGAAGGCTACTTGAAGCTTCAACATAATCAAAGAAAATTAAAAGGTTATAAAAAACAAAGAGGTTATATTTAATGTAATAAAGTCACTGTCAAAATAGAGTCATTTTCATCTCTTCTCAGCTATCAGAAAGCAAATCGCCACTCTACAACTAAAGAATGGGATATTAATGTTCTATCATGATATTTTACAAAGATGTCTGGGAGTTGTATTGCTGTACCGTCTGAAGAGTTTGAAGTTTGCACAAATCACAAGTAGCTAAAAATGAAATGAAATTAATTAATAAAGGAAAAGATCGTACATTCTCATTGAGCTTCTCAAACATTTAGAGTATTAACTGTGTTAATTGAACCTAGATCTTTATTTCTGTCCACCTCCTTTCAGCAGTCACTTCCAGAAGATTTAGATGGTTGCTGGTTGTTATTTTGATATAATTCCACATGCTCAAACTTATAAATACTTTCTGTAGTTTAGATGAAGTTCTGTTTAGAACACCAAAGAAGAATATAAAGAGAAATTTTTTATTGAAATTCAAAACATTTAATTAGCATAAATCACTATACATCATATACAAGTCATCTATGATCCTGGTCATACCATTATATACCTCATTGTAATAATTTTTTCCTTCTATGTTTTTCCATAAAATTTGTCCATTTTATCCATAAAGAACAAGAAATATAGAGCTAGATTTACCAAAAAAATTCCACTCATCATAAGCTTTGACTTTATGTTTTCCTCCAATTGTATTTAATGATTAGTGGCCTTAAACACACAGAATGTTGTGAGTCATGGCTCATCGTTTAAACTTTAAAACATGTCTTGAAAGATTTTTTCATTATATGCTGCTTGAGTTGGACTAGGAAAGTTTATGGTTTGCTCCTATTCTCTCTGTTTTTCTCCAAAGGTTGTTTTAAATTTTCCCAGATATTTTCTGTAAATCCTGATTTGAGTATGTTGGTAACTGCCAAACCAGACTCTAAGAAATACAGATATAAACATATCTGCAAGATTTATCTAAATAAACTCATAACTGAAAATTCACAATTCACTATTTATCATGTGTTATCTTGAGATTCCAGGTTAAAAACCAACAACCTACCAGATATTGGCCACCATTATCCAATTAGTCACACAATCATCCTTTCGACTTAGCCGCTGTCTAATTCGGCGTTCATTAAACTTGAACTTCAATTAACGCAAGGCGTTCTTAATTGAAGTTTCGCGCCCTTCTTCAGTAATATTTATCCAATATTCAAGGCATACATCACGATTTTTATATTCATCTTCCAAACAGGTTTTGCCAACATCGTTGTAATAGATAAACAGTAGTTTAAGTGAACTTCAAGACTTCAAGAAACTGCCCTTGATGATGCTAACGCTTATCCACGCCTTCAGACTTATCTTCATGTTATCGCATCTTCCAAGCTGACTTAACAAAGCCTATAAATACCAAACCAAAATTATAAAATTCAATTCACCTCTTTTCTTGCATTTATTTCATCTTGTTTGTTTTTCCGTCTTTCAAAATATATGTAAATCAATGAATCAAATCATAGCACCTATAATCATTTAATCACATGTTGCTTCATAGAGCACTGGCGATCATGCATAAACCAACTGTATCTGCGTATAGATTCTAAATCAAACTAGAGTCAACCTGAAGGTACCAGCTCATGTGAATTAACCACATCAGCCGCCTTCGTGATTCAAGATCCATACCCAATCATCTGCAATTGTTGAACTACATATGCCGCAATTTTGTGGGCCTTTACCACGCCTGTAATGGGAAGAGAACGCCACGCTACCTAATATCTCCACATCTCCAATGCGTTCATGCAATAACTAGTTCGAAGTCAAGTAAGCCTTAATAATAATGTTGGGATGACCGCACCATTCACAATTAGTTACGCAGAGCCACATCTTTCGTTCAAGCATCCAACCCCGATATAATCGATATGATATCAATCGCAATATTAAAATCATCAGGTTCATATCTCCGCCGAATATCATGTAAATAATATCATACATGGTTATCTTAATTCGGAAATCACTGTGTTTATAATAAGTGCTCTAAATAACTTTTACATTAAATCTTCAGTCCAATTCAACTTTAAACCATCTTTATCATCGCCCAATTTCTGCAGAGCATAATGATATGAACCACTCTTCAATCATGCGTACATGACACCTGACCCCACTGTTAACCCGTAACTCATAGAGAGATTTATTCCACTGCTCAAAGGTCCCACTAATCTATTTTATCATTAGCGGTGTTAAGACTTCTAGACAAACTTACAACATCAGTTGTATTAAACAGGATTGCCAGCTAAATAAACCACTGACGCAACCACTTCAAGCAATTTACACACATTTAAAAGAAAACACATCAATCCCTACACTGTATCACATAATGTTACAAAATTGAATAATAATTTTATTCAGGTTAGTTCTACAGTTTGCTCCAAACATGTCAGGAACATCTATTTTTTTTAATCTACAAGGCCTTCCTCTCTAGACCTGAGCTGCCCACACTGGTTTTCCACTAATGCTTCTCCAGTTTCTTATACATTTATCACATTGTTTTTTTTTTTTTTTAGTTTATAATATATGGTTTATTTTAAAGCTACTTTCTAAGTTTGATCCCTAATCTCAATTAAACCTAAAATCTCTTCTATTCCAAATCTCCTCTAACTTAGATCAACTATTCCAAATTAAGATTTACAATCATCTTCAACTTCTCTGGTCTCTGAATTATCCACCTTTCTCATGTTTTCCAGATTCAGAAATATTTACATAAAGCCTTATGAATATTAATAATCTGTTTCACAAAACGCCACCAGTTGATTAAATAATTTTATAAACTGAAGGTTTGGGTGAAAACCACTTGTAAAATACAAGACCCCTGGCTTTACTTAGAAGAAGAGAAGAGGAGTTGGATGCTCTTGCATCAAGATTTTAAAGAGGTATTACTTTGATCTTGTTGTTGTCAAAAAAGCTTATGTTTTCATCCTTCAAAGTAGTCGTGGATACCTGATTGTTTTTCCATGTCAGTTTAGCAAATTCTGTCCAAACAATTCTGAAAAGAATTCCCTGTCTTTTAGTTTGTTTCAAAACAATATTTAAATGATTTTTTCTGGTCTAAATGAGTTAATTAAATCTTGATTTAGGGTTATAGTTTTGCTTTGTTCTTGTATACTCTGCATGTTCATTTCATCATTTCATTCAAAAAGACCAGGAGCACTTTCCATAAGATCACTCTCTTAAACTGTGTAATGAAAACCTTTGTAATCTCATACCAATGATTAAGGTTGAGCCTATACCCATCCATAGCTGGAACTTTGTTTTCATTATCACTCTTCACCCTCCAAACTTCCTTTTCATTTGTAGACTTCTTCACCAATAGCATCTATGCACTCTAACCAAACAAACAAAACTCTATTTTAATAACCAACCCACACATGTTAAAAACCTTAAAAGATAATTCAACTTAAACTTATGAGATCTCTGATTCAGAGGCTAGATCCTAGAATCAAAGAATGCCATGATGTATTCAGGAAGATTTAGTCTTGCTACCTACTGAATACAGGCCTAACATTTATGGCTAATTCCATACTGGGATCTTCTAAAGTTAATAGAACTCACAACTCAAATAATGCTATTTTTCAACAAATAAATCCACAAGGCTTCAGAGTGGTTTTGATTGTTGACAGAACAGTCCTTCTGAGCTCCAATCATAAAATCCTTCCACCTATGACTCACTAGAATGACTGTAAGAGGGTTCTGCCATTTTCTTGTTTTCCTCAAAGATCCACTGAAACCTTTATCAGAAGAACTACTTAAAATCAGACAAGATTTGAGGATTAAATTCTTTTTCTTTCACAAAGACTGCTAGCCCATTAAAGATTATTTATCTGCCAAAAGTTTTCCTGAAGATACTCAAAACAATATCAGGCTTCAAAAGAATTATATTAGATCCATCCCACCCAACCTCCCAGATAGCTCATAATCCTGTAAGAGACTTAGAAGCTCCTGGTAGCCTGACTCACTGTTGTTAAGTCACCCATGAGTTTAATTTGTCTCTAAACCCACACTACAGATTCACAAGTTGTCTAGAACCCATTCAAACTAGATCACTGGAGTGTTTGATATAAATCTGAGGGATTTTAGTCTCCATTCCTCATCCTTAAGATAGTGTGACATCCTGCAGAGAGAAACCATCTCCACCTGATTCAGACTTCATAATTTGGCTCTCTCTGTCTGATCTGCTTGAACAATCCTCTGCTGTCCATCAGATCTATTCACACAACTACCTGAGTTCAAACCATCCACCTCCATCTAACTTCTCCTATCCTACATCCTGTCTATAAACCCCACCTTCCTCACAACCTTCCATCAAGGCAGCAGAAAGTTCTGTCCTTCCTTACCTTAGCCACTCTTCTGCCAGGACTACCACCAGAGGTCATGAGAGTTGCAGCATGGTGACTGTCACAGAGTGTGGACAAGACAGCCATCGGCTTATAGAAAATGATCCACAGAAATCAACAACCTCAAAGGTTATTTGCTCAAAGTCCAGGGGGAGAAGCAAGCAAAGCAATTCAGCACAACCCCTTCAAAAAGTATTACTGACCTCCCAAGCTCACTGCCATTTAAAGAATAAGAAGTTAGAAAACTCTCCAATGTAAATTTCTACTGTTAACTCAAAGAAACCTGGGAAAAATCAAATATTGTAATTGATTCAATAGTGCTCAGGAAGCTAACCACCCTATAATGAAACCCACAAGGTTCTGGAGTTTTGCCAAATTTCCCAAGGACTATCCCAAAATAATGACACTAGTGAGACCTGACTTTAGATATACAGATAGGAGCTCTTAGCTGTGGAAGTGAATCACTGAGAAAAAGAGCTAGAACAGGAACAGAAGAGTATCATTTAGAAGAATATACACCCAAGAACAACAAAAGGAAAGACATAAGAGATTATTAGTAAGGAGCATACTTGAGATGGACAAGCAGAGAAACCAATGAGCCCCCAAACAAAATCAATCTCAAAAAGAAAAATCTAACTTGTAAAGAAATCCACCAGCAAAGAAAGAGAAGGGAGCATCACTAGACACCACTTCTCCAAGAAACAAAGTGAGGCTAGTAAACAATCTGGTCAAATGAGAAGATATATAAAATATGTTATAGGTAGTGACCACTTGATAAGTCTATTATAGAAAATGTATGCCCAGGACACCATAGATGATAAAATACCAGAGGATTAAACATTATTGTCACATTCTGTAAAATGTCATCATAGACCCCAAAAGAATGATGACCTTAGAAGGAAAAAGAATCTGTGAAGTTCCAAGAATAAACCCATAATTCTACAAAATGCTCTAGAAGAAAGTCCCAAAAACATTAAACAAATATGAAAAACAATTGTCAGAAATTTTAATTAAAAACAAAGAGAAAGGTACCTAAATTAATGAAAAACAGAGTGCAAATCTTATGTAAAGGCAGGCACCCGCTATGCTCCTATTAAAAAAATTTTACCCTAGCAAGAATAGAGTAAAATTCAAAGAAACTAATTTTCTTATAAGTAGTGATTAGCTGCGGCTAAAAAAAGATTAAAAATCAGTTTTTCTCTTAGTTTGAATGTGGAAATGCCACATTTAGCACCCTGTTTCCCCTCACTCAATGAAGTCCCATATGTCTATAGACTGCTACCTTGAAAGCCTTCAACAGGAAATAACAGCAGGTAAACTCAATGATGACCAACCAAATTTATTGTCCTGAATATTTGAAGAAAGATTTTAAAGGCCAGCTCAAGATTATGTTAGCTTCCTGAAAATTCATGCTGTGGTTCTATACTTGTTATGCATGATTCAGTAAGCCTCAGAAATCGTGAATGCTGCAAAAGCAAGAATGGAGAGTCAGGCCTGAAATCAATGCAATTACATTGTGATATAGACCCCTTTTGGACCTGAGTGAAATGTTTGCCTGATCAAGATCTGTAAACTTGAAGATAAATCACTATGTTTGAGGATATATTGTGTAGTGGTTTAGCACTCCAGCTACAGAAAAGGTTGTTATCAGACCTAGAGTTGCTGCTGTTTGTTCAAAAATGGATACAATATGCTACCATCCCTGCTTTTTGGACCAAACTTAAAGACTTATAGAATCTCACATGCAGCTATATGTCAGAGCTAAAAGAGAGACCCGAAAACTCTCCCCTCTTTATTTGTGTACATGGTGCCTGACTCCTGTCTTTCATAAATGAACATTACAGTGGAAACCAACCATCAGTGGCCACCCTCATCAGAATATAAAGACATACAGAAAAGAGGAAAGACAAGACAAAAGACAAGATAGCTCACAAACATAAAATCACAACTAATCACAGGCCTAGGGACTACAAAACAAATTATCCATTGTTTTGTTTGAACCTGAGAACCAGTGAAGAACCTCACATAATAAGAACATGAGAAACTAAACAATCTAATATGAGAAAATTGGCTTTCCAGAACAATACTTAAATGCTGTGATAAAAAGAGGATAGGTCAAAACCAGTAACTAAACTATCCTCTGGCATGAATTTTATGGTCCCTTGCAATGCAGAAACACAGCTGAGTGCAAGCACAGATACATGAAGCAAGAAAAAAACTATGCCTGAAAGTAAAAATCCCAAAGTTAAGTTTCACCAAAGCAAATAATATAAATACACCAAGCCCTCCTCTTTGAAATATACCTCTATCGGGAAGAAATGGGGCCAAATGATAAATTTTCACTGGATCAGAGAGTTTATTTATTAGTATGAATGAAGAGGTGCTAAAACCTAGACTAGAGCCTATGAGCATTTCAAGACTATTAAAAACATTTGATAAATTCAACCATTTTGAATCAAAGAAACCAAATGTCCTATAATGGTTAGCTCTTTACTAAGAACCTTGTTTAATACCTAATGAAACTACAACAAAAATGCACCCAAGTCAATTCAGACTCTAGCTTGTTCCAAACAATGAAAAGACTGCAGTGTATTTATGGAGATAAAACAAATAGAAGACTTTATTACAAATAGAAACAATCAGAGCCACGTGTCTGTATTTATTTAATGAAAAATGACCAATCTGGCTGAAGAAACCACTTGATAAGAATTAAGCTCCAGAGATTAGTTCAGAGAAGATGTTGGTTCTTAATAAAACTAAATGATGGCAATCTGCTTATGCAAGATTTAGAAAAGAAGATTCAGAAAATGGCTGGGTTCACATTTGAAGCCATAAGGATTAACCTTATGAAGAACGTTTATTTCTAAACATGTTGCCAAAAACTAAACTCAAACTGTTGAAGGTTAGTGAAGGAATGTAGTGAAAAGAAACAAAGCCAAAACATTAAACTGTTTAAAACTTTACAATGCAAGTATTTAAACTAAATACATTTGAATTTGAGAATAGAATGAGCTGTTGAGTGCAGATCTAAAGTCCTATGAGAAGAATTCACAGGGGATCTCTTCAAAGAAACCAAGCCTCAGAGGCTAAAAATTTACAAAAAGTAATAAAACCATTTAATGAATTCTGCTGAGAAAGAAATTACAGCTAAAGACAAGTGAAACTATAGTCCTAGGTATTCAGATTGGGTATCTAACTTGTATCAAAGAGAAGAAAACAAGAGAAATGGCTGCAGGCTGATTTAGAACTAAACTGAAGCCTCACAAAGTGAGTCAGCTATCACATCATAAAGATCTACATTTTATGAAAGGTATGGCTGGTCTTAGAAGAATTTTTTTTAGATGGTTTCTCAAAGTAACTGTGAGATTGAAAAGATCCCAGATGGATCAGCCAAATGCTTCTTACTGCACTTAAAATGTAAGTGGAAAATTCCTCTTTTATTTAATGAATAAAAGTATTTCAGAGCCATATATTTGCAATTTCAAGAATTAGATCCTTCAACACATATTCGATAATAATACCTAAGTTTCAAACGATGAAGAAATGAACGGAACACTAGAGAAAAGTCTTTGGAGAAATTCAGAAGAAGAAGACTCTTAAATCCAAAGAAAGACTGTTTAAGCCTCAAGAAAACCATCACAGACATCATATCACATGTATTCAGATAGTCCAAAGAGGATTGAGGTAGACAAAAATCAACTATCCAGAAACATCAAAGAACCTCAATTGTCAAGATTAGATTTCAAGGGAACTATACCTGACTCAGTCAACTCAGTGAAACATAATGCACATGCTTAAAAAAGAAAAGAGCAATGGAACCAAGGAAGCAACTATTGAGCTGGGTAAAACACGACAAATCCAAACAATGGGGCCTGCTAGTTCTGATGATAAAGATTTTTTCATTTTTCATTTAGATTTAATAAAAAGTAGGGCTCATGTCCTGGTTATGGCAAAAACTTAATAATAAGAAAACAATTGCATTTTTAGTGGTGGTTATAGAGTACCTCTTGGGTAAGTAACATCATGGAAAAACAAGGTTGCCTAATCAGCTCTTATATTCTGTTTACTTTACGACTCCACACAATTCATTTCAGCACCAGCTGTAAAGTATGACATTTAACACAGATCCAAGATGGAAAGGAAAGGGATTGTTGTGGAGCCACAGACTAGAAACTGCTCACTTGTTTCATAAAAGGTTATATTCAGCAAGATTAAATGGCTTGCTCAATTTTAAAGCCTTCTATATAAACATAAAGAGCACGATGTTGAGAGTGTATTTTCACTCCTCATTATTTAAAGATCATTTTCTATTTTCATCTTGGCATGCCAATATTTATATGTTGTCGAAGAGAAACACACCTCTATTTTTCTAAACAGCAGCATTTAAAGTTGTACCACACTCACTGATTTTGAGGCCCTCATATTGGCATGTTAGGGGATTATTTGCTTAAATGTTTTCCAGAAACATGTAGATAAGATCTACAAATAGTTTCACAATAGAAATGTGGAGGCTGCACCTGGTTAAAGACAACCGCCATCAAAATCCTTAGAGCTGCTGGCTACTCAGCTCAATCTTTTCAGATGTCATGGCAATGATTATCATTCATAAACACACCTTTCAAGGTGCAAGAAAAATCCGTTTCCTGCTCCTACATCCAACCACCAAGTAGTCTTTCAGTGTGGCCTGACTACTAGGGCTCCATCCACTATTCATTTCTAACATATTTAATCCTCACCAAGAATGTATCACTCTGCACAAATGAGAGAAGCCATCTCTTCAAGAAGCCACCACTCTGCTGATTTTATAAAATTTTTGAAAATCATCCTGTCCATTCATGTCCCAGGATTATCACCAGTAATGCTGCTAATATTTCATCCAAAGATATTGACTGTCATAAATATCAGACATTTGGACATATACTTTGCATCCCTGCAATGGGTTATGACCCCAGCCAAGAGTTCAGAAATATAACTAAGAATTTTGTTTGAAGATAATAAATCATAAAGAAGTTTAGTGCATATACCGTGAAGGGGCTGAGAGACACATCGTAAGAAACTAATTGGTTGTCTCCACCAAATAGTTTATGATAAGATGTAATTTTTCCAACTTTAGAATTGTTAGGTGATGGAACTAACTGGCAAGCAAGGCCTATAGATAACATATATAAGAATCAACTCAGACTATACATCTTAAATGCAAACCAGAGAGTAAACATAAATGAGCCTGCACAAGAAGAAAACATCAAGAAGTTGTTTATAAAGAAAGGCCAAAGATTTCAAAAGATTGGTACAAAGTTTAAAGGGATCCTCAGAGAGAAGAGCAGAAAACATATAATTGATAACTATGTATGAGTCTTATCCTATTCATTCTATCATCTTCAGTTAATGCTATTATTATGAAGAGAATGTGAATGAACTTGAAGTCCTACTAGACAGATAGTTCTGAAAATATTTTCTAATCATCATTTCAGTTTTGATTTTTCCTAATGAAGGACTACATTCATCATCACTTTCAAAGTTATAAAAGAAAAATACAAAGTTAATAAAAAGAAGAGGGCAATGAAAACAAGAAAGGTACAAACACCAAAAAAGAGAAAAATAAATCCTAAAGTGTATGTCAGCTGCCACACACAAGAAAGTTTATTTTCATTCAATTATACTACCAAATCACATTGATAAGTTTGTGCTCTGACTACTGATAGGTTAGTGAATCTGATTGTTTAAAATCACTAACCTGAAGCCATCAAGAAGGTAGATTAGGAGGAAAACAGTGTCCAAACAAATCTAAGATTCAAACTCAGAATCCTTAAAAGGCAATACTCTACCAGATTAGATCCTGAGCCAGATAGAAACAAATCATCCAACATGCTCAAACTTGAACCAGATGAGAACATAGCTCAACAAAATCAAAACTAGAGCTCAAGAACATGAAGCATGTTTTGTAGTTTTATTCAAGCCTTCATGAATTTTATTTTTACTTTTTCTCTAAATAAATCCAGGTAGCTTCAGCTGCCATACAAAGGATCTGGAAATAAGTCAAATTATTAATCATTGGCTGCTTTTACCTCTTCTTATTTGAATTCCTAGAGAATAAAAGTCCGTCAGATGTTTGACCCCACCACAGGTTTTGGTAGAGAGACCAAAGAGAACTCAATTGCTGAACCCAACAAGTAGAAGGCAGAGAGATTAGACGTAGCTAAGGTTTAATGAAAATGAAGTAAACACTACAAAGGTTTGTCAGCTCCAGCAACTTTCCAAGAAAATAGAAAGAACAAGAGTTGTGTAGGTATGTGGTTGAAATACTTTTTCATGAAGATAATAAAGTTCCAAGTCATTTTGCTAGAGTCATAAAATATATCAAAGTTCACAAATCATCATTTCAAGAGAAATGTTCAGTTTTGAGACACCTTCAAGAAGATGCTAATCCTATGGAGCACTGTTAGCCAAACAGAAAATGTTATTTGTTATAGTTGAATATTTTAGCCTGGCAATAGTCTATGTCCAAATTGTAGTTTTAAATGAGATGTCCTTATCCTTACATATTAATCTTTCATCATTATTACCATTAGCCTCATAACTTCTAAGTATTTATCAAAATAAAATATTCATATATCTCCATTTTAAGTCTTTTCAATACCATTCCTTTTATTCTTTATAGATTCCATTTTTCACCCATTCCTTCGCAACCCTTAACCTTTCATTGAGATCCCAAATCATCAAAACTCCCCCTTAAACCTTTATATTCTCTTTTGTTTGGTTTCAAATAACTTTTTACCTATTTCAAACTCTAATTAGCTCTAACCTCTGGTTGGCCTTAAAAGGCTTTGTAAATTCCAGTATTATACCTCAAGGGTTTATATTTGTCTTCCACTCTATATGGTCTGGTCTATAATCAAGTGCTGAAGGTTAATGGAAATCCTCTTCAAACCTTGGATATCTCTATTTATTTCCCTATTTATGATTTAGGAAGATGAGAAACTATTGATCTTTATAGATCAATGGTCAAAAATTCATCCTTCGCCCACCATCTGCCAGTGTTTTCCTCTGAACAACCTGCTTCTCATATTTTGATTCTAAATCTGCTTTGATTCAAGGATCTAACGATCAATCTAACTCAATTCACCAGAGAACCACTTTGTAGACATGACAGCAGTGTCACTGGACCTCACCGTTCTTTCAAATTCTCATAGTCTTCATCTGATCAGATCTGTTCTGATTTCTGCTGACTGGTTCAGTCATCATCCACCCAGACTAGTAAATCCATCATGTACTGGCCTTCACTCACAAAGGCATGGCTTCCATAGTGGAGCTGCTTCATTGTTTGATGAGAAGCTGAATCAAGATCAAAAGGACATCGCTTGAATTCTGCATGTTGGTAAGAAAACCATTAATGGCCTCAAACAACCTTCCACCGCGCTTCATAATCTTAAACTTTCACCTAAGTAGCTGCTACAGATTTTTTCCCCACCGCCTATTTCAATCTTCAGCATTCACTATTTCCATTTAAACCTTCTGAATGCAGCTTTTCCACAAATCACAGGTTTTAAGAATAAGTCGTGTGTTTTCGTATTTGAATGGTGTTACTTGTATACTCCATAGTCACATGTGTGGATCATTTCAACTCCAGTAATTACCTTAAGAAGCTAACCAATGGCTATAAGGAACCCACAGGTTTGAAATCCACGCAAAGGAAACTGATCAGATCCATAAAAAAACCCTCCATAGAAGAAAACCATCTTTAGAAAGCAAAGAACACAAAGGTAATGTGGACCAAAGAAATTCAATACAAAGGTGATAGTCAAAGCCAAGATCTGATTTGTATCCATAATGCCATGATTTTGTGAGTATTAGCAGGTCAGAAAGACCTAAGGATCAAGATTCAAGGGCCAATTAAGCCTAAACACATCATGTTAATGAAAATTGTTTTAAGGAAAACAAAGAGTTATATTTACCAGTAGGCCCACTGCCAAGATGAGGGCTGATTAATCCTTCTTCAGCCAGCTCTAGCACCTCAAATTTCAAATAAATCAAAGAGTGGTAGTAATTTTAGCTAAAGATATTTTTGTTGAAGATTCTGGGCCAGAGTTATTGCCAAACACTCAAAAGAGCTTAAAGTCAAAAATCAAGGAGCTTAAAATTCAATGAAACCAATAATATAATAGAAAGATCAAAGATTCTTCATTGAGCTCTGATTGCAGAGCACACTCTGTAGCTAATGAACCCTAGAGACTTCCTTTTTCATCCACCTCCTCTTCTTCTATAAATAATTCTTTCATAAGATGAGATGCTGTTGGTTGTTGTTTACTGTTGATATAAGGTCACGTCAAAACTTTCATATAAAGATTTCTAGTTGACAAGCTCTACAACTGCAAAAGAACAGAGAAGTTTATGGTACCTAAAATATCTAATCTAAAGGCAACTGATTTGACATCACAAGGTGTTTCATCTCACAGATCCTGGTTTGTACTGACAGAGGCCTCTGGCCTACTTGTTTTCCTTATGTTTTCCAAGAAATGTCCATTTTTCTCTATAAAGAGCACAACAAATAGAGCTAGATTTCATCATAAAGGCACCTACCTCACCATAAGCTTTATCTTGTGTTTTCCATCAGCATTTAATGATTTAGGTTAGCCCCAGCCACTAAGAGCTGTTGGTAGTATCTGGGTGTCTTAATTGCTTAACCTTGAAATGATTTGGTTTCCTTTGAAACGATTTTTCATTATAATAAGTAATATCTAGGAGTTATAATGTCTTGACTCTTCTGCCTTCAGTGTTTTTTGGGTACTTTCCAGATGGTGCTGAAAGTAAGTCTTTATTTGCAATGAGATTCCATTGATCTTAAGTTACACGCTTTCCAGGAGTTTTATCCTTCAGTAGTCTAAAAGACATTTGAGCCAGAGCTATCTGAGGGTTTGGCTTTAGTAGCAGCTTTATTCAGTAAGGCTATGGTTGAATTTGCCTTTGGTTTGCTTCTGCAAAGCATTGAAAGCTCTTTTCTGGCCCACTGAAAGTTAATTAACCTGATTGAGCTGTATTTTTTAATTTTTCAACACTTTGAAGGTTCATCTATCATTTATTCCAAAAGACCTTCAAGAGATGACTTGGTTCCCATGGACCACTCTGAAACCTGCTAATAAACTTTGTAGACCTCAAGAGCCCAGCTGGATTAAGTGTTGCTCATACCATCCTATTAATGGTCCATTTTGATTATTCACACCTTCACCCTCTCAAACTCTTTCATTTTAGACTTTCCACCATCAAAGACCACACCCAACCAAGCAAACAAACCTTTGTTCTTGAATAACTAGTCATATTTATAATAAAACTCAAAAGATAACCTAATTGAAACTGAGAAATAGATCCCCCTCTCTGATTCAGAGGCATGATCCTGGAACCAAAGTGGTTTTACAAGCCTCAAGATTTTAGCTTGCCACCCACAGAATGAGCAGAGGCCTAAACACTGCAGGGGCCATATATCCATCAAAACGTTGATTTATATTTTCAACATATGGTTCACAGGTTCACGATTTCTATTGTTATAAGGTGATCTGGACAGTGGGAATTTGAACCCACTGCAAGATTGGAGCACACCAAAGCAAGAAGGCACACTCTTCCACTCCAAACAAGGGCTAATGGTAGTAATAGAACGATTTGTACATATTTGAGAGTTGATGCAAACAGCATCCTGCAAGATTGGGAGAGCATTCACATTCGGTGACAAGTTAAGACCGCCAAACACTCTGCAAGAATTCACCTTTTGAACTGTCAGTATTTGCTGTTGTCTCTTAGGTCATCTTGAGGCGATGCTCTAACATGTACAGTATCACAAAGCCTGATGTCACAGACCACAATGACTTGAACGGTGAACACCTGGAAAAGTCAAGGCAAAAGTGGCAGAGGCACAGCACAGAATTGACTTGCAGTTTCAAGGAAGGCATAGAGGTGCTTGTACAGGCAGAAAAAGAAAGGAGAAGGTAAAAGTCAGTCATTCATTATGGTCCATTCAAATATTTAAAAAATTGAACATGTTTTCCAACCTAGATTTTCTCATAGAAAATGTATTCCAACAGAAATGGAAATTTATTTGTAAGAAACCTCCTTAATTTCCTTTTTTGATCAAGTGAAGTGATATCTATACATACAGCAAGATTTGTCACCATAATTTTTCTTTTTTGATGAAACAGTGAGATGATATCCTGATGTGAAGGGACACCACTTCAGAGGAAGGTTGATTATCTCTAACAAATAGAAGGTTAACAAACCAGTAAGAAAAAAATGATGAGGTAAAGAAGAGAGAAAATCTCTCATCTTCTAAACAGCATTTGAAGGCTTTGGGACCAGTATCTCAATGGGAGGATCAGAGATCGTCCAAGGGAAAAATGCTCAAAAATAGAAATGTGAGAATGTTTGCAGTTCCACCACCAAAGGCCTCTTCTGTTGATTCAAAAAGCCACAACCAGTTTCTCAAAACTAGTTGAAGAGAAAGATACTCAGGCTTGAAATCATCCAATATCTCCAAAATGATCTTTGACTATGATTGTTTAACAAAAAATTATTATAAGGCCTGATTTATTAAAAGTTTTTTATAATGATTGCTAAGGCCATGTGGCTCACTGAGGTTACCATATACCTGTGCCATTATTAGCACAGGAAATTTGAGGGTGGTATTCAACTCCTTCACCCATTCTCAGTGCAGTCAACCTGGACTCAATGACAAATATAGGGACAGATCATGATGTTTAATGAGTCTTATCAAGATGCTAAAATGGTGAGGTCATGAAATGGATATCTGATCTGTGAGGAATGGTAGAAACATTGGTTAAGCTCCTCAAGGCCAGCCCATGACAGACCCCTACCAGTGACCACTGCTGCTAATTTGTTGAGCCAGGTGAATTTGCTAAGCCCAGAGCAGTGGAAGCTGAAAGCTTTACATTAGACCAAGCGGTGATCCTGTATGCATCTCCCAACTATAGAATGCTCCCAGATTTAGCAACTTGAAAGCAGCCCTCTCCATGTATCTGACCATCGTGGGCACTGCCTTTAATCTTATCTAAAGAAGTATTAATCTGCCAAGATTTCATAAAGAACACAAATCAACTGAAATTTAACTTTAATGTTATCCTGTTATGAGTGGGTTCACCATTTCGCCCGCCTCTGCCTATTTTGCAGAGTGACGAGTTCTCCGCTTTGAGGATTTTTTGATGCACTATGTTAGTAATTGGTTTTATCAGTTAATTTTCTCAATTTTCAATTAAACAGATGAAATTAAACAATTTTTGTTCTTTCACCTTCTAGATTTTTGGGATACTTTTTAGAGGAATGAGAGGTTTTCCAGCCATTTTGTCATGAAATAGGAATATATTAGGGCCAACCACAGAGTTGGTCTTGGTCAGGTTTGTGCCTCACTGCTGGCGCAGCCAGATGAGGCTTGGCTTCGCCTCTTAGCTCAAATTCCATATTGGTTTGGCCTGATTTTAGGCATTTTTCTCACCTGTAACTACTATAAAATTACTGGGAGCAGAGCAAGACTTGGGAGTTTGGACCACAGAGAAATGTGAGGGTGAACCGCCACAGCTTTGTTAAAAGACAGTGTATAGTCTTTCTTGTTGTATTTACTGTGGATATATTAAAAAATAGGCAAATGAAAGACAATCTCAAACATATAAAACTGTAAATTATTTAGTCAAAAAGCACTTTGTTTAATCTACAACACTTGAAACATCTCTTTTCATTAAATGAATAAAGGATATTTCATATAGCAAGACAAATAGTTTCATTAAATTGAGAGGGAGTCTAGGAACATGATAGAGACCCCTGGTTACAAATAACTAAACAGACCGATCTTTTGGGTTATTTTTCATCCTAAACGAGCAAAGTTATGTTTTTGTAGAATGTCCCTTTATAAAATTCATAGACCTTGTTGATTTTAAAGTCATGAGACGATTTCTGCCTCTTTAATTCTGGGCCCAGGTTGTTTTTCATGTTTCACCAAATCCAGAATATATTTGTTCCTAAGATTCATTGTAGGGGGGCCAACCAAGGTTTAATAATCCAATGGCACTGTACCCACCAACCTGGAATTCTTAACAGAACCTTGGCCTCACCTAATCTGCAGACAAATCCTGGTTGAATAAATGTAAATCCTATGGAAGATTCTTCCACACTATCAATATCTCATCAAAGATCCACAAACTGGATGGTTCCTAAAAAATTCTCAAATAAAAACCATGAACTTAACTTCCAAAACCAAAACCGTAATCACCCTTCCACACAGCCATTCCTCTGGACAAATTAGTTGCCTGTCAAACCATTAATAAAACCAAATAATGGTAAAATCCTGCATAATTAGTGATAGAAAGACACCAATTTCAACCACGTGGATTACTCTCAGAGATGAACAGGTCCAATGCAGATTGTAGATGCTTGAAATAAAATCCTTCCTAGCTAGTTCAAGAAACAAGGAGCAATTTCAGAAGGTTTCACAAACTAGTGTTAAAGCTGAAGAAGGAACATCTTCAAGACCAAAATTAAAATAGAAAAACAAAAAACCAATAAACTCAACTCCTATCAGAGTGAACCACTCAATGATTCAGTACTGCACCCCTTTTCCAAAAAGATTACAAGTTGATAGAGAAAATTATATTGAGGTTTGCCCATCTGAGATTTCTGTATAAATAAAATAGTATCAAATGTTCTTGTTACAAGCCATAGATTCCAATACTTAATAAAACAAATAAGCAGTTATATGAAGAACGGAAGAAAAACAAAAGAAGCAAAAGAATTAGCTGTAGGAAAGAAAAGAATGATGGAAAATCATTCAAAAATATTGGATCCTAAGTTCCAGTTAAAAACAAGATATCAATGAGTTTAAAATTCTCAAATATGATGATTGATTTAGAGTATAAGCAAACAGATCATATGAAACAAACCATGGAACAATCAGTTTCCACTCCTTAGACACCCATTAATGTAATATGAGATCTGGTATTCACAGATGGTGTGCATGTGTTTTGTCCTAGACCTGGAGCACTGATTTTATGATTCACCCTAATCTAGAGGACAATTCATTGTTTAGAAGACCTTGATAAGTTACAAATCATGCTTTCATTAGCTTTAGATTTGGTGATATAAAAAAGAGCCCTAGCTAAAATCAGCCAAGAAATCACTCTGTATCCTCCTAAAAAATAACAATCATGAAATGACACAAAGAAAATGACGATATTACAAAATGATATACAAACTCTTCTTATTGTTTCAAACCATTAGTGAAGATAATAATCTTAAATTCAATAGAAAATTTGAATTATCTCTGTTTATGAACATATTTCCATTTTCAAGAAAATCATATTGAATATTTTATTTGGCCTGTGTGATGCTCCTTATTCTGAATAATTTGGTGCTCAATAACTGAAAGAGCTCCAAAGAAAAATTCTAATTATAAAGAATAAATTATAGAAAATATATACAAGAAGTATAAGAAAGTATTGGACCTCCCATCTGTAAAATATTTATTTTCCAAAGTATAATCCTTCCACTATAATTCTTATGTGAATTTAATCAAATAAATTTTCAAAGAGAAGAAGAAGAAAACATTACAGAATATAGTTGTTTGAAAATTTTGGAAAAGCAAATAAAACCCAACTGACCAGAAACTGCAGACAAGGGAGACTATATAATCTCTGATACAGCCATATAACATGGTCACAAACTCAAAGATAAGATAACTGCTGTATAGGTACTATATGTGCCTGGTCTGTAAATCCAGCACTAGAGAGTTTACACTGTTAGGTGCTAGGTAAACTGCTTGGTGTTATTTGGATCCTCCCTGTATTTTCTGCGTTCCAGGTACAGAGTTTAAGATAGCTATGCTAGTTCATAAAGATGGCATGGTGGTGTTCAGAGATAGTTTATGAAATAACTCAAGAATATGCTGAGAATTACATCTCTTACTGCTTTAGAATTTTGGAGAATGCCTGTAGAAAAAGTAGAGTCCTTTCACGTCCAAATCCAGACCCTGTGAATTTAGCCAAAAGTAACTGCTGCACTTAATATAACAAGATTCTATCAATTTAAAACACTACAAAATATCTAGATTATATATGATCTGAGCTATTCCATCATACCAAGCAAATATGAAACAAATAAATATAGGTCAAGTATTGAATGACAAACAAAATATTATGTCTATTAATTTTGAGTGAAGGGAGGATACAACCATCTGCCAAAATGGCTCTCTGCCTCCTGATTCTTCTCTAGCTAAGAAGTCCAAGTCAACAAATCCTCTAGAGCCTTTGACCTCTGGCCTCATAATCACTATTCTATTCCATGGCATGCAGAACCCTGAGCAATCCTTCATTCACCAAGAGCCTTCAGCCCCTTCTGAGAGAGAGTTTTCATTGTTGTCTCTTCTTTTTCCATTGAAGGAATGGAAAAGGTTTTGAGGTTTCCATCTCCATGTTTCTGCCTTCTAAGTCTCTGCAATGACCATCACTGAACTGGGTGCTTTTGTGCTCTTCAGGCACCAATTCTAGTAAGCCTAGATCCTAATCTTCCTCCGCGCTCTTTTTCCCAATCTGTATCTGAAAACACGGTAGAGTCACAATTATCAAGTGGTAAACAGAGGCTGCTCCCTTGGGCCAACAGAATGCTAACAGAGAGCTTTTGTCCAGGCAAAGAATGGTCTTGTCCTGCTCTATATAAGGCAATTCTCAGCAGAAAATAGGTTTAATTAGCCTGTATTTCTTCCATATCATCTTCCTCTGAGTTCATGAGAGGTATTTGACCTAGAACAGATGTCTGGGGCAAGAGGTCTAGGATTGGAGACTATAGTCAAATACTCTATAATCTAGAGAGAGAGAGAATGTTGACCAGGAAACCTAAACAACAAATATATGCCTGTAAAAATAAGATTTGTTAAGAGGCCTGCAAGCTGTCCAGTTGTCTGGGGAGATTTAAACAAATACAGATTGAGAAGAGAGAGTTGTTAAATCTATCCACCAGTTGTGTACAATGGGAAGTGGTTCCATTGGCAACAGATCTGTGTTGAAAAGCTGCTCATAAACATTATCAGCTGTGGAAGGGAAATGTGAATGAAATATGGGGTCTTGCTCCAAGGTCTATCTTCTATTCACTTTAACTATATATTTCCTCAACATGTGAATTGAGGAGTTTGGTTCTTCTAAATATAGAGGAATGCCCATTGCCAAATAAGAAGAAAACTAATACTTATGGGCCACTCAAGGCCATATCCTATTCAGATAATCTAGCAGGAAATAGTGCAGAGTTGAAGCTCCAACACCGTAGAATTATTCGACCTGTAAGAGTCAATGATGAAAACCTGATTCAAAGACAAGATCACCTGCACCATGGCCCAAGACTGGTATCCATATTTCCTGACTCAACTTCCTAGATAAAGAAGCCTGAGGAAGGGGTCTACAGTGTGGTAGGCATCAGGGTTCTATGATCAACTGTAACACAAATGGAAAACCAACCATTTGTTTATATTCTGAGATAAGTGGGAAAAGTGGAAGGGAACTGCCTTAATATAAACAATTTTACAATGAACCAGTTATTATACAGAGCAGTGGATACCTAGATCCTGCTAATGAATAGAATAAGTACCTAGCAGGGCACTAGGCAAATGAAGTGTTGCACAAAGAGTGTGTTAGGATTTAATGGCAGGGACACTAAATGAAGGCCAATTAGATGGTAGTCTATTAACTCAGTGAGTTTTCTGGAAGTGCCATGTTCAGAATCTCTTGGTTTAATCACCTTTTGTTCTGAAGAGTAGTATCCATTTGTCCAAATTTTCCTGCCCATTGGTTTACGAGTCCAATAGGTGAACGTGAATTTTCAGTTAGAGAGTCCAAAATGCTCAGCAGTGAGCAACTCAGTCTATCCATTGTTTAACAGTCCATGACAAACCCTGTGAATTTTTCATGTTTGAGTCCCAAAATGCTGCAAAGATTATCTACGTCCTGTTCAATAGTTTATCTGAATGTGTCCAGATTAGTAAACTCTAATTTTTCATGTTTAGAGTCTGAAAATGGTTTGGTAGTGAACTATTGGGGTACTTGGTTTGCCTGATAACGGGTGATTGCAGGTAGACAGAAGTCTTAATAAGCCATTTTTCCTAGTTAGTCCACTAATCCCAAAAGCAGAAATCAAGTGTCAATGTGACTGCCTACCTGGCTTTTATGAAATGAGGAGACTGTAAGTAAACTCATCTCCTTCTGTGAAATGAATGAGTCCAATAAAGAAAACTTTCAGATCTTCATGAAATTTTAATCAGTCACAGAAACCTCATTTTACTCTTTTCTGCAAAGAGCTGAAAGAGGAAAGAATGGCTCCTTCGTTTTCTGCTCTTAGTTTAACCAGTTCAAAGGTGACTCCCGGGATTTTTCATGGTTTTATGAGTTGAGAAAAGATTCCCAAAAGATGTTTGAGTTTTTCATGGTTTTAACAAGTCTGGTAGAAACTCTAGGTTTTTCTGGATGAACAGCAATATAAAGACCTCAAAATAATGTTTCAAGGTCAATCTCTTGTGAAACAGAACAGTCCTAAGGAGAGAACTAGGCTTTTCATTAACGGAAAAAGAAAAGAAGCAATGGGCAAGAATGCTCTGGTAAATATGAGTGGTTCGCCATAATCTGATCCTTATTAGAATCTGGTCGCACGAAATCAGTGAGCTGCTACATGCACAAGAGAATACGACTTTGCCTAATCACTCAAGAGAGTCAAGGCCTGCACTCGCTGAGTGCAAGAAGAATGTGGGAAGATATCATTTTCACCGCTTTCAAGGCCAGAGTTCGAGGGAAAAGGTGAAAACTTCACTCAATATTACACATCCACAAATGCTTACTCCAGAGACTGTGTAAGATGAACCTCCATATCATTTAATTATTAATTTTTAGTTTTTATTGCTCAAAATAGAAAAAATTTGAAAATTGAAAGATTTGCCGAACGGCAGCAGAGGCAATATCCAAGGCGAAACGAGAACCATGAGGAACCACCATTAGAACGCCTGCTGCACTATATCCAGATGAAGGAAATGATGCTTTCTAACAATTCAATTTTTCATTTTGAAGTGTCCAAAAATTTTTATCATGAAAATGTTAATGTGTTCAAAGACCTCATGAGATTCCAAGAAAGTGAGCATGAGTGGGAAGAACAGATGGTAATTAAGGCAAGCTAATGGCCTGGAGGTGCTATCGCTTGGCGGCGTTCTGCTTAGGTTCCATGAGGGGTCAAGAGGACTCTGGTGTGGTTGATCCAGTAGTGAATGTAGAGAGAGTCATGTTCTCTTATTGAAAGAAAACAGCTCTACTTCAAAAGATGATGTTAATTTTTAATGCTGCCATGGTTTAAGTAGCCTGAATTATCATTCAGAGCTTTGGGTCTGCCCAGCTATCGATTGACCTGCGCATCGTGATAATGGAAACCCAGCTTGAGAACGACACTGTCAGACAAAGACTTGAGACTCCTGCGGCCTGTCTATGATATTTGCCTGCTTACAGCCAGAGTCGCAGAGTGGCTGTCAAGGCCCGGAGCCCAGTCTTGACGGAAGTGTGCCTCTGTGTTTCAGACTGTGATGTAGAACCACTAGTCCAGCAGAGTTTACCTGATATGTGTGAACCCAGACTGATTTTAAATGGAACTCCTGACGGCTTTTTCATTTGGGAGGAGTGTCACCTGAGAGGCCCAGTGATCTGGCAACACATTGGTCAGCTGCAGCCCAGGGTAGGTTTCACATTTGCTTCCACCTGACCTGAGGGTCCGGTCTGCCACTGTTGATGAGGGATTTTTGATTAACAATTTCCAATGTCTATGATTGAGATTGTCCTAAGTGTGGATGAACTCACAGTTAGAGTCCTGAAGAATCCCGCCTCCTGCACCCATAAATTCATGGTAAAAATAACTATTTAAAAGAAGTTGCTTTAGTTTTTGAATGTCATATAAAAAAAGTTTGATGATTTTTTTCATTGTAAAAGGAAGGAAACAGTTTATGTTGTGTCTTGTCAGTTTGAAGCACATGGCAACTGTCCACTCAACACCTGGAGTCTCAAGAGGCACATGAGATCAGAATAATTGCTACTGCAACAGAGAGAGAGGCGAAGCTGCCACACATGATACCCAGATTTTGACATTGCAAACTCAGAACCCGAGGGTCTGAGTATGGCACATCATCTGCCTTCCTGCAAGTAGAGGGTCCACTGTCTCAGCTGGGGATAGACTCAGGTGGGGTAAAGGTGAGATACCCGGTTCCTTCAGGAGACAAGGAGCAAGCAGAAAGGTTATTACGAGCATCCAGTTTATCGCTAAGGATATTAGGTGTTTGAGCAAGGCTTTAGTGTGGAGCTGGGTCTTAGAAAATGACCTAGTTGTAGATTTTCCTTTTGATGTTTTCATGTAAGGCCTGACACGTTAGATTCATGCAGAGAGTAGATATATTTTTTTGATTTGTAGTTTTAAATTTATGTTTCCTTTATGATAAAATATATATCTAAGGAGTAAATCTTTTACAATGTTTATGTTTTCACCTGCTGCTTTAGCATTCTGCCAAAGAATCACAATGTATTAAATCTTCAGAACTGTCAGCAGGATTGTTGAAATGATTGAAAGTTTCAATTTATGAAAAAATAATGCAATAATATGTAGTATTATCATGAATGATCTGTTTAGCAAAGTATAATGATGAAGTTGGAATCAACTCATCACTGGTAACTAGATGTCACTGAGATGCTGCCCAAGAGGAGCTGGATCACTGATGATACTGGCCATCATGGTGGTTACCCGTGAAGATCCCAACCATGAAGTCCGACTTTCTCAAATATAGAGAAAACCAAGCAAATGAAGGAAGAATCATGTGGGATGACTATGTCAAGGCCCAGAGGTCCGACGTATATAAATGAAGGACAGATCAAGAAAAGATTTATAAGAGAAAACACTTCAAACCAAACAAATAATCCGGTGAAGCATCAGCAATAAAAATAGGCAAAACTTTGGAGGCAGAAGTCATAAAGCACAGGCCAGGAAACTAGGGAAAAGATTTTCTTCAGATAGATCACAGGTAAGTTCCTTCAGGTGAATCCACTAGTCTAGAGTTCCCAAGTCTTTCTGAAAGTGGCTGAGAATATGTAGGACCCAGCCACACATGAGCATGGAGTGTCTCCGCTCAAGAGGCCTGTGCTTGACTCATAAAGTAGAGCCAGATCGCCTCTTGGGAGAACCAGGTTTAGCAGATTGTGCTGGATCACCATTTTAACTCTGGCTAATGGGTGAGCCGAGAGTTAGTGTGGCATCCTGCACTAGGCTTTGTCCCGGTGACTGACAGAGCGCCTATAGCTGGGTGCCAGCAGAGCTCCAGACCTGCTACTAGTTACGGGATTGACTGAACTGCACGCCCCAAAGCTCAAAGCAAGTTGAAAAATATTTGAAAGTGAAGATTTAAGATTTCCATGACAAATTGCTTTAACTGGAGATTCATGAGGTAAATGGAAGAGCACCACACCCTCCGGACCGACAGTGTGGATAAATGAGTGAGTGGCTTTGGACTCAAAGTTGGTCAAAGAACTGGATTTCAGGCTTAAGTCGCCCAACCCACCAAGCAGAGTAGAATCCTCCCATGGCGTTTCTTTCCACTACGATCTCTCAATAGCTTCATTCCAGAGGCTGCACTGCTGAGAGATCCCTAGGGAACCCAGGAGAGGTTGTGCCCAACAAAACTATATTTGGCAGAGTGCTCTCGTATTTGCATTTGATGGCTTGTAAGCCAGAACTAACTGTAAAGCAAGATCTGATTCCAGTAGAACCAATTTCCCCCTGGCAAATGGAATGATCCAAGTGGGCTGAGGAGGTTTCTATCCAAGAGGGTGTGAGACATGCGGTAACCTGTTTGGGATCCCAGCTTTTTATAGAGGAAAACAACCCTGAGGGGAAGGCTCGGTATCCCAGACTATGACTGCAGAGCTGTGAGCACCTCCAAGAGCAGCACAGCTGGTCAAAAGTAATAACTGGGGGCATGGGACAGTTGATCAGACCAATGACGATCACTGTCCAATAGCAAGAGTCTAAGACCCTCTCAAGGATTACTATGAAGCATGAGAATATAAGACCAGTCCGGCACCAGTGATTAGGCATTTGAGATGACGTTCTCTACTGCACTTCATCATCATGATTACCTGCTTTCCTAGACACTGGAAAGCTAGAAAGTGTATACTTTGTAGAACGGTAGCCACCAAAGCTTCTCTGCAACTGACATATAGATAGGAGAACTCAGACTCACCAGCAAGTTGTGACATACTGTGTCAAGGCCCTGCTTTAAGATAAAGGCATGATGGTTCTGCCATGAACTCAGACTCCCAGCTAGCAGTTGACAGAAGTGGTTTAATTTCTTTTCCGTATCAAAGATTATAGCTGGAATCCTGGTCTATTCAATGGCCGTAAAGCAAGGCTTTCCTTTGCTCACAAGTTTGTAATACTCTTAAGTGCATACACTACACGGTGGTTGAGCACCTTCAAGAAGGCTTGTAGGTTTTGGTCACATGTGTATGTATTATGGGTCAAGGCTTAGTGTCCTCTGGTGGTCATCATGTGTCCTAGGTCTTCTGATATGCAATCAGTTGGGCGGTAAGACAACCAGTCTGTGTCTCTGGAGTATCTATGTAGGGTCCATAGTGCTTCAAGCAGTTTGAAGGCTTAACATTTTCAAGGCCAGAATAAGTAAGGTCCACAGATGGGACGCAACCTACCATTGCCCTTGATGGGTTGCTATTGTCAACCATATGTTATGTTGGTCAAAGGGATTGGGGGAAGGATCAATGAATTGGCCTCTCCTGCATCCTCTGCTTAGCACAGTAACTGTGAGATCTCAACCTATGATTATCAGGGTCATATCCTCCGCATGTGATTTACAAGAAATTCTCATGGTTTGGATCTTCTTTTCTGGTTTAGCAAGATTTCTTTCCCCAATAGGAGCTGTGCTCATTATTCAACTGTCTCTTCCCAAGAAGATGCTTTCTTCTTATTCTTCCTATTTTTCCTTACTGGTTGCAGGTTTGCACCCACTTACCTCAGCTGAAGGGAGAGGAGTCTGCTTGATGAAGGTAAGGCAAACCATATTATCGGGAGGTTTGCCCTGAGACCATCTTGGTGGCTACCAGATTCGCGCCAACCCACCATTCATGAGCCCGGCTTTTTCAGGCAGCCTTGAGGGTTGGGGCTTCTGCATGGTGGAGTGCAGACTAGAGTGCTGACGGTAGTAGATCAACCAGTACTACATGACAATAATATATCATCTTCTCTGTCACCACCTGTAAAGGCCAATGTTCTGATGGTAAAGAGACTGTGAAAACCAATGGGCCAAGAGATGGTCCCGAGTCAAGGTTTTCTACAAGCCTCTCCGCCTCCATTCAATATACCTGAGAGGATGTAAGGCATGTTGACCCTGGCGCATGATGTTGAACAATTCCCAGGCTTCGCTCAACCCACTGCAGTTGGAAAGCCTTTAAGAATCCTGTCAAAGGAAGCCAAACATATCATGGTGGCGTGGTAACGAATGTACCCACTACTGGGTTCTAAGTGGGGAAAGGAGAATAGTCAAGAAGACACTATCACTATCATCATGAATGGATATAATCACAAAATGAAGGTAGTGTGATGGCAAGGTCGGGTCATCTGTATGCTTCCGCTTTGAATCTCTGATATCTTGTTAATCCCAGGCGTTGGCAGGGGGAGTCAAAGCAGTTGACGATGGGTCATTTTTCAGCTTGGTAATGGCTCTGTATGTCCAAGCCACAGAAAGCAGCAATTGTGATTTGGCCTCGAGCCCAACCAAGGCAGAGGCTTAATGGATGGGACCATAGGGCCCCATCCACATACTCAAGGGCAGTGGATCTGATAAAACTCATAGGGTGGAGAGAGGAACATACGGTTGCTGGTCCAAGAGAAAGACAATGGATCGAGGGGCAAATGGCATGGCCCACACAGTGTTGCCTCCCAATCCAGGGGCGGAGGTTTAGTATGGTTATCCAATGATGTGAAATAGAGTTTCCTGAGGTATACCAGTATTTGTATAATTGCAACGTGAGGGATCCCCAACTATGTTTCTGAACCACCTAAGGTGGATAGTATTACAATGGTTGTCCATTTTTCCCAAGACCATGGGAAGAGAAAATATTCTGCTACTGTATACTGAGACTGACTCGCTCTGTGGAGAGTGGCTGTGGGCTCAATCAGTTAGAGGGTTCAACCTGTGCATTACATAAAACCAAGTAGCTCAGCCATTAGTGGGAGTATGAACTGGACTCCCAATGGCTTCATCAGGGAGTAGATGTCAAGGTTCAACCTACCGAGCACAGGGTTAATCATAGGGGTTAGGGCAGGTGATGAGGTTGACTCATCTAAGCTACCCCACACGATGAGAACCAACACCTGCTGGGGAGGATGATGGCGGAATCAAAGAGAATGGCTGCCATTGGTATTCACCCTGTGGAGACCGGTGGAGAAATAGATATTAAAAGGCCGCACAACCGGCGTGGACCGGGATTATCACCGCCTCCACAGTCAGTGAGCTGAGGATTGTGACTAGGGCACACGCTCTTCTGCAGGTGGTCCTCCAGAGTCTGCACTATATGGTCTATGTGATAACCCATTAGTCAAAGAGACTGCTTCTTCCAGAAGGTCTCGGCTCCCACCAAGGTCCAATCTTCCTAAGGGTGAGAGGAGGGGTAGACCCTGGTCGCCAGCAGACTGGATCATGGGCCTGTGGGACTACTGCGATCTGCTTAATTGAATAAATTTTATTTGAAAATGAGAGATATAGTGCCCAAGTGACAAAGGGAACGCACACTTGGTCAAAAAGAAAAAAAGGACTTCCCCAAATCAACAACAAGTGTTGTGAGGAAGTTCTGGCCTGAGTACTTTCCACTGCTCATCAGTGATGAAATCTGGTCACACAGTGCATACAGAGAGTGGTTATTTGAAGTACATGGATGGTGACTTCAAAGCTTTGCCCAAACTTTACTATAGGTAAGTACTGTAGACGAAAATTCTCCTAAAGACCGTACAGAGTAGGTCCGTTTGCTTTCTGTGTACCAGACAACAGTCCACACACCCTTTTGTAAGTCCAAAAGTAGCCATTAAGATGGCTCAACTCAGACATTGATTGGGGTCCACTGGCCATATTATAGTTATATATACATCAGATCCCTGACTAGTTTGACATCCTCCATAAAACCCCAAGAGAATGATAATCACAGAGCAACAAGGCTACTTTGAAAACCAAGTGGTTGTCTCTGCGCCAGCTCCTGTAAAGAACTGTTCCAATGAAGCAAAGAGGCAGATTTCACCTAGCTGACTCTAGTTTTCAGCTGAGATTCTGGGTTCACTCTTCCTCAACCTGGATCCGTCTAACGCACTGCTTGTGTGAGCTCAAAAAGAGTGATGATTGATGGAAGACGTTTGTTTTAGTGTGGTTTCATATTGTCTGTAGGGAAGGACAGGAAGTGAGCAGAGACTTTGATCAATGAAACTACAAAATATGTTTCAAAGATGTTGACTCAAGAACAACAGCTACAAGAGAGGTTTCTTTTCCAATCATCCAAAACCAATATAAATTTACATACCAACCTTTTTTAAGATCTGACTTCTTATATACCTCCTTAGCCTACCTGAACCAACTAATAAAATCACGAAATGCAGAAATAAAAAAATAAAAAAATTCTCTTAAAAAGTAAATGCTTTGTGCACACTGAATCATAAGAGAAACAAGCCATTCAATGCTGTTTAGTGAGCAAGTACAGGACTGTCTCAGTTGTAATTGCATGAACCCACAATGGAAAACACACACATAAGGAACTGAACATATTTTTAATGCAACGTCCGTTCAGGAGAGAAAACATAAGTATATAAACTTAACTAGATTAAGCTGAACCATGCTAGAACCACCTGAGAGGGCCTGGACAGGTCATGCAGCAACCAGGGAAAGTTCTTCAAATGGCTGCAGACAGTACGACTAACTCATGTTGTATGTCAATCACAACAAAAATGGTCTTTAAGGATGACCAAGCAGAGAGAGAAGAAAATACAGGTGTAAGAAGAAATCTGTAAACGATGGTATCACTTCAAGAGTCTGCCAATTTAAGTGAGAGGGAACCTGTCAGTGGTTAGTTTTCAGATCCCTCTCTGTGGCTTTCTGCCCAGGCAGTGACAGCATTTAGCTACAAGTTAGCCACAAAGGATGGTACAGCATGGTTCAGGTTATTTGAATGAACTTAAGGAACATAACATAACACTTCTTTACTGGCTAGACCTTCTGAGAAACGCCAGAAAGAGTGGGAGTCTCTTCGCGCCCAACCCAGACCCCGTAATCACTAAAGCACCGTTGCACTTCTGTAATGAGAACAAGACTCATCAATGAACCACTAACAAAAGATCTAGATTATACAAGGTCTAAGTCATTCACATTGATACTAAGGAAATATTGAAACAATGAATATAACATCAAGTATTTAGGGCTAACAAACAAGATGAGTTCCTTGAGTTGATTGTGCAAGAGAGATTACAACCATCGCTGGTACTGTTCTCCGCCCCTCTCCTGATTCTTCTTCTTCTCATGGAACAGTCCAAGTCAATAAACTTCTCAGGAGCCCTTGACCTTTGGTCTCTATAATGTCACACTTATTCTGGTCTCACAGTGGTGCAGAATCCTTGAGAAATCCTTCTACTTCAAATTAAGAGCTTCAGCCTTTCTTATAGAGAGGGAGAAAGCTATTGCTGTTCCTTCTCTTTTTCCATTATTTGAAATGGTACATGTAGATGGTTTCTTGATCTCCCATGCTTGCCTCTTGGAGTTCGCCTTTCATGGGCAAATGACCAAACAATGAACCAAGGCTTCATAGCCTTCAGCACCACTCCCTTCTGGGAGGGAAGCTCAGATCCAAATCTTCTCCGCCTCTTCTTCCCAATTCAACCTGAACACGGCAACGTGAACCATCAGTGTAAATCACAGCTGCTGCCCAGTCACCAACGCGTGGTCAATATATTTCTCGTCTGTGCGAGGAACGCCTGTCTCACTATATATAAAAGCACCTGGGCAAAGAAATAGGTTTGGACTAGGTCTCTACTCTTCCATGATGCTCTGTCTTCCTCCAGCCAAGGAGGAGGGTATTTGACCCACAAACAGCCCGCCTCCAACACAACTAAGCTATTACAAAGACCAATTCATGTAATCCACTCTCACGACTCATGTTATTACTGTCATAAACTAATAGCAGGAGATGCATCATGCATCACTGAGACACAACAAGAGGTCTGGTCTTATTCTTCACCATTCCTCCACCAGCCTCCACTAAACGTCCATGGACCAGATAATCTAATATTCTTCAGCTGATTAATAGCATTAGTGAATTAATGATATTATTCAGCACCACTTCACTGATATCAATCACAGAGACGGACACAACTAGTCAACTGCAGCTCAACTGCTTAAATTGAACACAACTCTACCAATCACTTCTACAACTCACCAAACTTCATCACATGAGTTCCACTAAATTCTCCATATTGGGTCACTTCATTAAACCTCAATAATGAGCTAATTTTCTTCGCCCCTCTATACACATTCTGCACTTGAACTGGAAAACCTAAGGAGAATATGATAATGTTATAGTCCATGATATTGAAGGAATTATTAATATTTTACAGATTTATTTTGGACTGAACAAAACGCATTCTGCTTAAGAGGTCGTAAAAGAAATCCATCTATTTTTCCAATTCCAACTAACTGTATCCACAAAGAACTTCAGAACTATAGGAATATGATTCACATGTTCAAAACAGACTTTATGACAAAAATCACCTATGTGGTCCCCACCAAGCAGGATTATTTTCCACCTGGGATCAGAACATGAATGTGATGCCTCCCTCACCTGCTTTATTGCACCTTTCAAACACTGGAAAAATTATACCAGGGAAAATTCAATCAAAACATTTACAACATTTTCCAAAGAGGCACAGAATATGACCATACAGGTGAATGATTCTGAGACTGCATGCATCACATCTATATTGAGGAACCGTAAACTATCAATGAACTTCAAAGAAGATGAATCAAACTATAGGAAATGTGGAAAGAGGAGCTGCAAAAGCGGTTGAAATGGAAACCATTGACCAATTAGAGTAGTCGAAGGGTTTCCCTAGTGATTTGTACCAAAAATAAAGGTAAATGGAGGGTATGAATTGATTATCAATGAATAAAGCTACTCAAAATATCACACTTCTTCCTTACCCTATAGAGAATTGTTATACATTATGTAAGGGCTATTTCATTCTTAATGGCTTTAGTGTGGCTGTAACTTAGATTCATTAGTGCAATTCTATAGACCAAGATACACCATTTAACTCATCCACAAAATTTATGTCACTAAGTACCTTTCTGGACGCAGGAATGCACCAATATCCAAAGGGCATTACTGTGATTTTTTCCTGTCTAATAAAGCACTGTGTAGAGGTGTAAGGTATTTTACCTTAATGTTATGGGAATACATTGAATAGTTTTGGAAATTCTGGAAAATTTTCTGCAAAGATGTATACAACCTTTCTACCACATGAAAACAAGCTTTCATGACAGTCATGTATACTGTTTATATCATCACATTTAAGATGGAATCAAAGCGATAAACTAAAAGCAGTTTACCTCCAACAATCAACCAGCCTTCCTAAGAGCATAGAAGCCTTTCAGGATTCATATGATACAGAAGTTTGAGAGAAATTCACCAAAATAGGCATCCCCACCTTCAAATTACTCACTCAAAGATTGTGACTCAGTTGAAATCCCATTGCTAGTTGTATAATGGAGACTCTAAAGTAAAAATTTCTGGGCACCTCACTGGGAAAATTCAAATTGAACTACCTTTTCAGCATTTCTAACATGTTTCATATGTTTCCAGAGTTGTATTAGGAAAATACTTGATCCTGCAACATTTTATATATCAGCAATAATTTGACTCCCACAAAGTTATAAATTACACTCATAATCTCAAAGAATTTTAGTTGTTGTTCATCTATCAAAAATCACACATGGAGATAATAGGTTATAAACCTTTATCAGAGATCACTTAACAGACAATTCAAATGAATAAATCTGTTAAGAATGTGGATGAAGAATATGTTAATAATCCTAAAGGTTCAACATTACTATTCAGATCACCCAGAAACAAAACATATTAGTATTTCTATTCAGAATCAAAATATCAAAGCAGCACAAATAGATAAATTTCCATGAATTCTTTAAATCTGGTTTGCAAATAATGCTACCTACTTCAGTCACGAAATACCTCTCACATTTTCTTCTAGAAAAAGGCAAATTCATTCATAAGTGCAAAAGATACTCATGAATAATGAAGAAACCAGATAAGACAGTCCAGATCTCATTATCTTAAGAGATGTGCTGAGTAAGAGAAATGCTCAAATATTAAATGTCACAGAGCTTGTAAGGTGACACTTTTCTTTGCTGACAAGAGGATATCCTATAGAAATTCTTTTTCATTAGATATACGGCCATCCACTTTAAATGCTAAATACAGGCCAAAAAGATAGCTTCCAAGTGTAGAAGCCTATTCTTCAAAGAATGCCATTAAAACTGAAATGGCCAACCTTTTGTGCAGTTTGATTTTTCAATCAAACAATCCACCCATTCAAACAAAAGCACATATTTTTGCATGCAAATTCATTATAACAATGGTAGGCTAAATATATTTACTTTTGTGTTACTAAAAGATCTCAGGAGGTTAATTTTATTTTTGAGATATCTTCACCATTTTGGTGTTCCAAGGAGAACAGGACAGATCATGGGAACCCATTTGCATCCAAGTGAAGAAAGCTCAGCACATAAGATCAAGCACTGGAAAGCTTATCTTAATCATCCATAAGTGAATGGCTTGTTTGAATCTACCAATAAAGATTAATGAATTTCACTGAAGACCATACAGTTTAATAATAGATTAGCTATAGCTCTGTCATATGGCCTACAAAACTATGGAGAAGCAGCATCAGGGATGATACTCTCAGAACTAGAGCCAGAACAAGTCTTGTTCTATAAGAGCTCAAATTCTACCTCAAGATGTATAAACACCAAATTCAATCATCAAGCATCACAAAACACTTAATTGAAAACTCAATGAGCTTGATGAAAACTTTAAAAAGATTCAATAAAGAACCAGATAGTCTATATGTTAAAGCTAAACAATGATACAGACTACAGGTGTGTCGCTGTGGGATCTGCACTTTGAATGATTCAAATTCAAGATTTTTTAAGAAAGCTGCACTAATAATAGCCATAAAGTAGATTTTGAAAATTCTTTGATAACAGACAGAAAATGTTGACAATAGATGAAGAAATGCACCTCTTCTCTGTAGTCAGTCACCTGCTGAAATATAATATAACCATCTTCAATAGAAGAGTTTGTCACTATTTTCCAAATAAGATGATATAGTTATAAATACCTTCTTTCTCTTCTAATCTTACTTTTATTTTTTCCATATAAAAATAACAATAAATAAAGTGTATAATAGTGAAAACCAATCACTGATTAATACACATAGTGTAAGATAGGTAAACGTGATTTTGATATTTTATATTTTCCATTTTTTTATAATATAGTGATAAAAAGTATTATTCATTGCAGTTCATAATTCAAATTCATTTATTTGCGCTTTCTTCCATTCACCCACTATTTGTCCAATTTCACAGCCATTTCACTATTCCATTTCTTCATAAGAATATCTCACTGCTGCATTATTCCATTTCCATTTCATCTGCTTTCATTCATATCTATACAGCTAGTACTTTTGACTCTTTGAGATACATTATATTTGATACACTTTTACAATCAATAGGGACTTTAATTTATTTTACTCTTGCACTTTATGAATTTTAACTACTCTTCCATACCTGCAACATCACATTCTGCAATCCAGAGTTCTATTCTGCAAATGATGTATTTTTGTACTGATCACATTTTTAAATCCATCACATTCTACTCTGATTTATTTCAATAAATATCTCATTCATAAGTTTAATAATAAATCTACTATACTCAGAAACAAACAGAGGACGAAAAGAAATTAAGAATCATGTTTTGGTATTCACATGCTAAAAGGTGTCTAAAGACCAGCACTAAAAGAAACAGCAAGAGAAAGATGATGAGTTTTTCACTGGTGTAAGATATTTTCACCATTAAAGTTTAATCACTCATTAAGTGTTTATCACAGTCACATAGTAATTCAAACACTTATTTGTGAAATCTTCAAACTAAGCTAATGAGGGAAATGATTCTGCTAATATGTTTGATTATCTATGTTAAACATGTCACTAAGTGTCATATGGATCATTTGTTAAGTCATATCAATGTTCATATAAGTCTCATTTATCCAGAATAATTTATTGGTTTAGAACTTCCCCTTCAACTGCAGCCTCTTTGACCTTCCCACCAAACATTGCAAAGCCCAACTTAATTTGATACTCTCATTAAATGCACATCTCCTTCCTTTCCAGATCAGAAATTGTAATCATTGCCTATACCTAAAACCTGGTCTGCAATGTGTAATTCATCCTTTCAATAACTCAACTATGACTAGTGTAATTCAGAGTTTAAGTTCAAACTCAGTTTGAACTACATGGACCATTTAGCTCATTTTTCTTTGGTTCCTCAAAACCAAAAAGAAGTATTAAAACTGTGAAAATCCTTTCATTCTAGTTTCATTAACTCCAAACTGCAATTATCTTCCTACCCAATGACGCAGATGATTGTGAACTCATGTTTTAAGTCTTATCCCTAGAGGGTTTAAAGGCAATGCACAATTCCACTGGTTCTTTAGTCTCAAATACAGACAGTCAACCATTCCCATCTCAGCCTCTCTGCTACATTAGACTTCAAATAGAAGTTTTTCCATTTCCAGCTGTGAATGGCATTTAGAGGCCTCATGATCTGAGTTTTCAACATTTACTTCTATTTATTAATTGGACAAAGCACAAGTCTAAGTTTCCTAAACACTGCCGCTTTCACTTCTGATAGCCTAAGGACTCATATGCAACACATAGACTAGGGTTTATCAGACTGATCTATATTGTTTGAGTGGATTATACATGTGCAATTACTTATAAGTTATGTATGATATTGATAATAATAAAATGACAGGATATATACATGCATGCATGGAGCAAGAGATAATTACAGATCATTAAGGAGAAAGACTATGGAACACCAAATTCATAAATGTAAGATACATTAAGATCTGATAGAAGAACTTTCATCTACCTGGCAGATAGCATAATGAATGATGTACTCCATTCTTTCAGAGACAAAAAATGAAGGTGACTGCCTCAATATCATAATTATAAATTATGCCACTTGTCTCATCTTCAGTCTCACAGTAGTCATCAAGCAAGACATTTTGAATATATCTAATGATGAAGAGCTATCAGTAGTGAATTCAAAAAAGAGGATGTTGGGGACACAGAATGCAAATACAATAAATGTGGGAATTCAAATAGTCATGAGGTGAACCAAATATTCGACATGGGGTAGCTATCACTTTCCATTAATATATACACTCATTTTTGTGTTATAAAGAATTTTCACCTCTGGTCTTCATGCACAATAGAGGAGGAAGTTTAGTTTTTTAGAGTATGAGGACCAACAATCAACTACCTGGATCTGAGTGTGTTCATGAAGGGCATGTGGTTCAAATTTTATTTTAAGGGAAATAAGCCTTCAGCATTTGATGTAAGTTTTTTACATGCATGGATTTATGAAAGACAACATCATCTGCTGACAGCTCTTTATCATGTTTTCATTTTGCTAAAGTAGTTAACTGTTTTGGTATTTATTGTTTATGATAATAGATTATTTTGTAATGGGTTTTAATGTTTTCCCTCCAGACTATTCTAGGACACAATTTTCAGCATTGGAATACACCTGCCTGATTCTTTAGGACCATCTACTGGATGCTAAAATCCTTCCTTTTTTTTTTTTTGCTGTGTGTGTCTCTACCAGGGTGTACCACATCTATCTCTTAGATGTCGCTCTTTCTCCTCCTAGGTGAATAATCTCACATGATGGGACAACCAACACCAACAGGCACACTTTACTTTCTTTCATGGCCCAGAGCTCCTGTTTCTGCCTAGTTATTTGGCAAAATATTCAGTAACATATGGCTCAGCCCATGATCTGGATGCCGCCCTGATTCAGCCTAAGGGAGGTTCAATTGGATTTCTAATTCAGGAGCATTCCCACTGTTGATAGATCAAAGATCGCCAACAAACAGCCAGAAGGAGGCCATATGTTGTTAAATGAGTCTGCTTTATCCCTTATGGCAAAATAGTTCATACTCAACCTTACTTAAAGCTTTCAATTTATCCATTTGCAGTTCTTTAATCTTAAGAGCCTCTATAAACGTCAAATAGTGCTTGATGGTGAGGAGAATATCCATAAATGTTATTTTTATTTTTTCTGAAATTTTTTGAATCCTATGAAACCACAGATGAACATTTTTCTTGTGTTATTTTCCTTCTTATGAGTGTCATGTTATCAATTGTTATACCTTTACAACCATTTCATCCAATTTTTTCATCATCTTCAAGAGCCTATCTTCAGTACACTCAGATTATTAATATAATCCATCTGTTAAGAATTGTCTCATGAACTGTCTGTAATTTCTTTGATTATTCTTTCACTTTTTTATGAATATCTCAAGAACATAGATTGGGATTTCTAAAAAAAAAACTCAACAAGCTTAGGTGCATGTATCTTTACATTTAGTGAACTGAAACTCCCATACCTCTACCTAAACTTTTGAAATCAGTTTGAAACTCCTAATTTCAGAGGGAGAACCTACTAATCCTTTTCTTTCTGTCTCCTCCTTTTTTAGTTCCAAATGAGGATACTCAAGTAATGACATGCTTTTTAGTGCTGAGACCCATGAATCAAATCTGAACCATATTCTGCCTTCTATTTTTCTAATCAATCATTGAGGAAATCCACATAATGCATATCCAAGTGGTGTAGGACTAGCTCCCTCCATTACAGATAATTTATTATTCAGAATCGCCTCAATTCCATCCAGATTTTGTTATCTTGTCATCACATGCCATGAATCTTTGCAATGATTCACCTTAGGATCACTGAAAGTCACCAACTATATTTTTCTCACACTTTGATTTTCTTTTCAGTTGCTATTCAAATTGCTACTAGACAAGAAGTCACATTACATAGAAAAGAGTAATAAGATGATTTCAATTTTTCTTATCTTTTTCGCACATTCATGAAGATGATGTGCTACCTTTAATATTCTTAATCTGCAATCTCTGTATAGACTGAATGTAAATTCTTTCAATCTAATCTGAGTTTTGGGTGCCAACCATTCTGATATTTTTCTGATGACTATGTTCTATTCAGAGTGATCAAGAAATGCCCATGCATGACTGACTGAGAGTCTCCCATTTCTGTTAGCACCTTATTTAGACTGAGAACTGACTTCGCCACATGTCCACCAAAACCTCATCTACCATCCTCGTTCACCTCGCAACTAAAATCACTTAGCACCCTTCCATCCTCACATTCCTTGTCTTCGTGGCAAAGACAAATCTCCAAACCAAATACTGAAATTCTATCTGATTCTGTTGATTCCTTCGCATGTTGACCTAATAATATTTCAACCTAGAGTACTAGTTGTTGAAACAGAACCTAGATAAAGAAAGTGAAAAAGAGGTTTCCATTCAGGAAAAGGGTCTGGCTGAAACCAGTAGCATTATCTCATGCACATTATTTCAATATTAAAATGTAATTCTAATCCTGAAATTTGAATGTGGAGTTTAGGCACCTTCAACTTATGTTGATGATTGGTGCCTGATTTCAGTTTTACCTCATTAAGGCACCCCAACCAAACTGCATATGGTTTCTTCAATAATGTCCTCTTCTCTTGGTTTCACTCACAGTACCATTTTAGTATTTTTGTATTTTAATGTGAGCCAAACTTCAATATTTTGTTTCAACTGATTCAATAATATTCTTCTAATTCATTCTCTGAAAATATCCTTTATCAAGTCTGAAGCTTTAATGGTATCTTCAGAACAAGTGGAATTTTAATCATCACCAATTATCATCTACATCCAAAGTAACTACATATATCTAATTACTTAAGATAATAAGTCTGCTTTCTTTTTCTATAATAACACAAAGTTTATTCCTTCATTAACTGTAAATCTTGAAGGTGAACAGTCAGATGATTAATTTTATGAATCAGCCTTCATCACTTTATCTCTAATTAGTTTCACCAAGAAGAAAAATATCATCTGCTTTTCACTTTCATGATGATCATAAAGTGTATGCAGGTTGTTTAGTTACAAAGAAATAGTTTGTTACATTCACCATGTAAGATATTCTGCTTTCTAGAGAATTTGTGAAACTAGTTAAATGATTTATATTTGCATCACAAAATAAATCTGATGTTTAATTGTTTCCCAGTGAATCTATTGATATAGCTTGATGGACTGTGTCCAATTTATTTTCTGAACATGTATCCAAGGAGCAGCTTCAAGTTTAAATCCTTTGATTACAGGATTTAAATTTTTCATCATCCGTGCATCTGGTTAAGCAGTTGAGAACTTCATCTCACATATATGTCAAGTTCTCATTGGCTCTGTAAGGCCTAATTAACACCATTAGATAGTTTGATACTCTCACAATATCTTATCAATCCTCTGGTGTTCACATCCATAAAATTCAGCCAAAGATTCTGTTTACACATTATCATGAACAATAGCAATGTTAATCAGCTTGGAACAAGATACCTTATGCCTGTCAAACAATGCAAGTTTCATTCTTAACATTTTCAAGGAGTTTAGGCAGATGGAGACACACATTTTAAGTAAAGTTTGAGAGGGTTTTGTCGATGTCCTGCTCCAAAAGCAAAGGAATATAACTAAGTCACAAGCTAAGACTGTTAGACTATTCTTTCTTTTTGAAAGATAAGACCTTCACAGATTGTAAAATTTATGACGCCTTATATTTTCTCTGTACATCACTACAGATTCATGGTGAATCTATATTTCCTTATCAAGTTGGGAACAACCATGGTGTTTACATTGGGAAATTCACAGATGTGACCCATTCTTAATTGTTTAGGGTAGAGGAGACGTTTGACTTAGCTTCCTCTAAATCTATCTCACACTTGCTCTCTTTAGGACGAGACGGCTCTTTCTATCTGCTCATGTGTGATCTGCTCTTGGTTTACCCCTTTAGTTGTGCCTAGTTTCTGCCCATGTTGTAGGTGTTCTTCCTTTTCATTCTACTTTCATAGAAGATTCTACGAAATAGCCCATTATGCCTAGCTCCAGCATAATGGAAAAATAGAGGGACTTGTGACACCTGCATGATTGGGGTAATCTCTGTTCTTCTTCCTGTCTGTTATAACCTTTGGTCATGATGTTTCACTTGAGTACTATAATCTTAGCAAGAAAGCCTCGGGAGTGAACCATGATCTCATGTTTGATATTCTGAAGACCTGATCCCCATAGAGGCCTTATGTCTGCTTCCAAGAGTGATCCAACTTTGGGCAGAAAGCAGTGGGAAAATTCAAATATAAACCAATATCATGGTGCTCTTTGTATTTCAAGAAAAAACTTTCCTACTCCTAATGGTTTAGAGCCTTCTTCCATGGAATAATCATTATGCTGATTCATAATACTTTATGGTACAACAAAATAAAGGTAAAAGAAGATAAAGGCTTCCTGTGCAGAGAGGTGAAGAAAACAACTATGTTAAGGTACTATCCAAGCCTACTGGAATTGGAGAAATTTTTGTGTCCCTGAAGTGACTCCATCGGGGTACTGTCTAGGTTTGCTGGCAGGGGAGCAACACCAAAAATGAAAAAATATACGCTGAAAATAAAGCTCATGAACTTCATTACCCTATCCTAATCCGAAACATTTTTTATCACTTACCTTGTGTTTGTCTTTAACCGAGTAAAGGAATGAAGGGGACTATGTTTATGCACGAGGGGAATGGGGAATCCATGGTAATCTCAATGATGAACCAATACACCCTGAATAACTAGAACCTGCATAAAATAATTGACCAAGGAAGAGAAGCTCAAGTTCTACCAGTTGGTCACCAAGTGTTGTCATTGTGACAAAAACGATCCAAAATTTTTCTCACATTTGAATTTTGGAGCCTACTGTGGATCTCATGATCGGTCGTTCCGTATTCACTTCTCAGTCAGTTGATGCTTTTGAGCTCCCTTCTTGGATTGGAAGTGTTGAAGTCACTTTATCAAACATGATAAGTCTGTAATAAGTGCATGAGCGCATTCTTTTACGAAATCATAAGCAAGCATAGCACGGCCCATCAATATTATGCCTGTGCAATTTCCAATCCATGTCGATAGTTAGTGCGCACTAACAATTCTTCACTTTGTTTGTGATCATACTTCTATTTTGGTGAGTTTCTCCAAATGTCATTTTTGCGCACTTTTACTGTCACAAGTGTTCTTTTCATGTTTACAACTGTATTTTTCACTTTATTTCCCTTTAATTAGTGACGTTTTCATGTTATCTTCATTATGGCATGTGTTTTTTTCACTGTCATTCGCATATCACAAGTGTCGTTCACACTCTTATTTTCACATAGCAAGTGTCATATTTTGGCGTAGGGATTGTTGCTTATCATGTAAAGTGGAGTTTTGGTTTATTTCAAGGGAAAATATTTGTGAAAATGAGTTTTTTTACCATGTAAACACCTGTCACACTCATTCCAAAAATTTTAAGCATTGTCGCACAAATGTCGTCATGGTCGTTGCAAAGTGTATATTTAGTGTCATACTTGTCGTAAATTCATCACAAAGTTGTCGCATTGAGGGAAATATGTTGTTAACATGTTCTGGATTATATATGTTGTTATTTCATCAAGTGTTCTAATTATGTGATCATAGTCAAGTCATATCACTATTCACATCATTTTCATTGATCCCACACTTAGCCATTTTTCAAAAACTTGCCTACAACCTAGCCTCATTCAACCTTCCTCAACTGTGAATTGTGTAGTTCCAACCCTCAAGCTACAACCCTGTCCCCTAACACTATGCAATGTGCAGTTCCTGCCTTCTAGGACTGTGCATTGTGTAGTTCCAGTGCTCAATCTCAAACCTTAGCCACCAAAATTGTGCAATTCAGCCCTCCAGCCCGACCTCAACTACACACTTTGAAAATCTCTGGCCTCAAGCTCAAACCCTAATCTCTTGAACTATGCAATCACCAGGCTTGATTTTCCTCCCACAACTGCGCACTTGGATGAAACAGTGAAAAATCCCTTCATCCTATCTCATTGAATCCAAAAACTGCGCAATTTCTCTCTCTTGCCCCATAATTACTACGTTTTGCGCAATCTCAAGGCTCAAGGCTCAATCCTGAGCTCTTGAAATTCACAATTGCACAATAAAATGGGATTTTCTATTCTCCATAAATTTGTAATAGGTTGATCAAGTACCCATCCCCTTAGCCTGTCACAGTGAGCTCCAAGATTGCGCAGTTTTCTTTCTTAGTCCAGCCTAAACTGCACATTGTGCAGTGTCAAGGCTCAAGCTTCACCCATGACTTCCTGATATGCACAACTGTGTAGTTACTGAGCCTCTTTCCCAATCTATCACGCGGTTCCAACTCAGCTATTGGATCAAAATGCATCATATTAGACTAGGGGTTTATCAGACTAATTTTGCCTTGTCATGAGTGGATTATAGATGCAAGTACTCTATCGTGTTATGGAAATATGATGAAGAAGGAGATGGAGAAGGAGGACATGCTAGAAGACACTTATGGAGCTAAAGATATAAGATGATCATCAAGCGAGAAGACAAAGGAACACCAGTCTATAAAAAAAGATGAAAGATAAAGATCACATGGAAGACTCCTCATATTCAAGTCATAAGGAGGAGGAAGAAGAAGAACATGTGCCATATTTTTTAGAAGACACAAAGAAAGAAAGAGAAAATAATTTTTCGGCATTTCCATGTCATCATGTAGTTCATGTCATCAATTTCATTTCATATCCTATCATGAGTCATCACGTGCCACATCATTTTATGAATATGTAATTCAATATTGGAGAAATGTATTGTAAAGTGGAAATCCAAAGTACATGTACAAAATATGAAGAGTCATGTAAAGTCGAAAATTCATGGAAAGTCAAACAATCATGAGGGTAGCCAAAGAGTCAAAAGGAAGGTGAAGTATCACCTCCCCATTAGTTATATATACACCCCCATTTTATGAGCGAAGGAATTTTCACCTTGGCTCATCCCGCAAGGCATTAGAGAAACAAGCTAGTTGTTTTGAGGAGTAAGGAGTGGCTCCAAAACTCCACTAATGGAGCTAGTTTTGTTCATTGTATACATGTGTCTTGGAAATTTTACTTAATAACAAAAGCATTCATGGAAAACACGTTCTTCATACATGGATTATGAATATTTTTAAGACTATTTTGCGAATGTTTGTATTTCATGTTTTCTTTCATTTGTGCTAAAGTAGTTGAACAATTTCGGTTATTTTAGTACTTATCATATTCAGAATGAATTGTAACGGTTGTTATTGTTGTCCCATCCTTGTGGACTATTCTGCAGGATACTAGAAAAAAATTTGTGTTAATTGGTTGTAATGATCGTGGACTATTCTTCTAGATGTTAGAGGGATCCTTCTTGGTTGTGTGTGTCTCTACTAGGGTGTTACTATTACCTCTCTCTTAGAGTCTCACTTATTTCTCTTCCTTTTCAATAGAAAAACCTGGGCACACTGATGACCAAACACTCACAAGGAAAACTTGCTTTTCGAAGGCATATATGCATTCCTCTTTCTTACTGACAGTTAGAGCCAAGGGAAATTTTCAAGAATATATGGCTGCCGAGCCAATATTTCGGATGGAGATCCTATTCCAAATGGTGTGAGGTCTAAATGGGTCTTCAAATTGGGGAGATCCCTTGGTTGATGAATTTCCAACATCGTCAACATATTCTAAATTAATATTTATGATATAAACTAACAAAGAGAAATTGATAATTGTTTTGGAGCTTTTTTGGCCAAATTTTCCCATTCAATTTTCTCAAGAATATGGTAGAGATGTTTTTTGAAATAACATACGTGAATTGTGAATTATCCACTACCCGAGTGCCCCAAATAGTTTTCTCAGTGTTGAATCCATGTACACAATAAAAAACACATTTTAAATAACAAAAAACCATGATCTAACCAAAATATATTTTACAATATTCCATCAAAAAACTCCAAAACTAATTAGACAACACCCAAAAAATTATTCACCAAATCTCCAAACATATATTTCAATAATGGATGGAAAACATACGTTTAAATTGACATCCTACATGATGTGTTTGGAATTCCAAAACGTATTTGACCGCTAATGGAAATTTTTCCATGTCAAGTTTGACATGTCTTATAAATTGATATCCTGTCATTTTGACGTTCAATTTCAAATCAAACTCATCAAAATATATGGTACATGTCTTAAGTTACAAGCACCCACATCACACTTCCAGGACCCCAATCCCCGGTTTCATAATAACACACGAATAGTATTCATGAATGACGAGATTAGACCTTGGTAATAAAAATGCAATTATAGAACGTGACACCTTTAATGAATTTATGTGCTCTTAACCAAGATATTAGGATAGAATTTACCCCCAAAGTAAATTACTGTTGAGTCACATTAAATTATATTAAAGCATAAATGGGTACAAGGCAAACGAGCTAAAAAAGGAAGGGTGTTGGTGGTGGTGGTACAGAATTTCTTTTATATCAAAATTGACAAGTGTTTGCAGAGGAAGTGTAAAGAGTGTGGGAAGAGTGAGTGATCAGGTGCTAAAAAATATGCTCAAAAATGAAAGTTGTCATAATGGTGTGGAACCTAAATGGATACGTAGATCTCATTGTCCTGAATCTCGTGCAACTCATTTCATGGAAAACCGACACTGTATGCTCCCAGAAACAAGTTATGTTCTTTTTCTCAAACAATGCAGAGATCTAACTGGTCGGGCTAACCATTGGGTCATGTAAACCATAACAGCCAAACACTAATTAAATTTGATGTGGTGGAGTAACGGGATAAGGGGTCGAGGCTTAGCCCCGACCCCCCCCCCCCCCCAACAAACTTGGTATACGACCTTGGCTCAAAACCCTGGGTGCGAAGGAGGCGGAGCCCACCAAAAATTAATATTAAATAAATTTGACTATAACTTATGGTTTGAAATTCAGATTTTAGGACGCATTATGCATTTAAACCATCCCACAAATTGCGCCAAAAATCTGCCAAATTTTCGCTCTGTTAGCAGAATTTAGGGCAAATTTGTAGGAAGGTTCCGAATTTTGGGGAATTTGCAAAGCGACTAGCAACAAAGCTAGGGAAACACATAACTTCTTCATTTTTTGATCAATTTTGGAGGAAAAAGAGGCTAGATAGAAATTTTTGACGGTTTTGAAGCTAATGGAATAGGTTTTGAAGCCATAGGAGCATTGTAAATGTATGTAATCACATTTTTATGAGCATAATGAAAGATGGCCACTCATTGGAAGTTGGACCAGGAGATGTAGCCCAGGAGGGGTCAACTACTTCAACACTTGATGTGTTGTGGTTATTTTTATGGTGTATTTGTTTGTTTTTTTCTAATATTTCATAGTTTAAATTCATGCTTTATGTGTATAAGAATTAAACATAAAAAGATCATAAAACTCAATTTTAACACTTACAATTTATAATACCTCAAGCATATTTACATATAGATCTCATGCAGATCAGTGAGGCACCATCCATGCCGGTAGACTGGGAATATTAAAGAAGGAAGGCCTTAAGGATTTCTAAGTTTTCTCTACGAAGGAAAAGGCACCTAGTGGAGCGTGAGGAGTAGAGGAGCGTGTTGAAATAATGCCTTTTAGACTCTATGTAGAGATTGAGTGTGTAGCCCTTGTTAACTATATGCTTGACTATGGGAAGCTTGTTGTAATTGTTGATCTTGTAAACTAGAACCAGGCCTTGGTTCATGCATCGAGGATGGTGAGGTCTCAAATGAACCTTAAAAGGATTTCACTAACAGATATCAAGATTTAAATTCATAGAGTACGAAAGAAGAAAGTTTTGATTAAGGTTATGGAGTCTGCAAAGGTTCGAAAGAGATGAGAGAATATTTCATGGGGTCGAAAATTAAGCATGCAAAAGAGAAGAGCTAAATTGAATGACTTTGAGACTGGGAATATTGAAGAAGAGGAGAATTTGTTCGGAGAGTAAATATTGTGGATGGTGAATCCCATCCATGTTGAATGGGTAGGCATATTCATTCATTCTATGTATCCTTCATCTCGGCTATGCCATACCATATATTTTTTGTTCATATTTTTTTTTTTTCGTTGGGAGGGAATTAAGGCGAATTTGAGATTGATATATACAAGGATAATATTATAGCGCAAGTTTCTTAACATAATATTTTTCTTATCAAGAATTTATTGTTATTCATTGTTAGGTTTAATTTAATGATGGGACTTCTTTCTCTTATAACATGAAAAGTTGGTTCCAATGGGTTTGGATCAACCACCATTGTTGAATAAGTTACTTAAGGAATTGATGCTTCCAATCTCACATCATTTGTCACTGGTACAACGACTTTACAATTCACTATATATAGAACTCATGTCCCAATTTTATTGACGTATATTTCATTTTTCTCTTTATCTTGTCTCAGGCATTGGTGGTTTGGCATGCTATGATTGAATGTGCAAAGTACTCCCAATTACTTTATGAATGTTCGCTATTTTTTTTATCCGGGGTTATGCCTGCTTGTTTGTGCTATGTGTGGTGTATGTGTGTGAAATCAATGTATGTAAGTAAGAGCACAGAATTTTGAGATTCAACAAGAATATCCTAGTGAAAATTATGCACCTATACTAGGATGGAGCCTCAGGCTATTTTTAGGTGGATGTCTATTTATAAATACATGAGAAAATTCTATTTATAGATGTATGTGCAACTTCTATTTATAGATTGCATGTCTATTTATAGATGCATGTCGACTATTATTATCCCTCAGTAATAGTTGGACAATAAACAATAATCAATTCTCAATGAGCACTTGGAAATAGTTAACTGATGTGGAAAATCAGTTAGCTATAGGAATTTTGAGTTGATTGGTTGGTTGGTGGGACATGCAACTGGACTTAGTTGTAACGGATTCATTCGAAGTTATAACAGAGTTGGAAGTGTAGTTATGAAATTTGTAAAGTAGTTTAACTTAGTTAAGTGAGTTAAACTCAGTTGTGCTAGTTGTAACTGAAGATACACTAGCGAGAGATCAAGTGAATTAATTATTAATTAATTCACAATCAGTGGTCTCACATGCAACTGAATATTTACTACTATTAACTACAAGCATGTTAGATCCAATGGAGACCCAGTTGAGATGTAGGTGAAAGGGACAGATTTACTATTAGTTGTGACATTATCAGTTGCACACATGCAACCACACACACATTGGATGTGCCCATGAGGATTTCGTAGTCAAGGCCAGCTGGATTCCATTCATTCAGGGATTGCTATCAGCTGGGATTACGCAATGGAGGTAGGTTGTCTAGAGAGAGTAAATTGGCTATGGAACTTGCCAATTTTTGTATGACAATGTGAGACAGTTAGCTATTGTACTGAGAGCTCTTGGATTGGAGCTTTGTATATAATTGTTTCATGATCCATTATATAATACATAATAGAAGATAGTGGGGTTTTTATCTTTATGCTTTCCCGATAAATTATATGTGTTATGTTTGATTGATATTTCTTAATGATATTTCTATTGGCGATTTTGTTTTAAATTTCCGCAAAGATAAGTAGAAGCGATTCTATATTTAATGGTGGCATATAATTGTTAGATTAGGAGAATCCAGGAAACACATATTTTGTATTAAATTTCTACATGGTATCAGAGCACAGGAGATTGCAATTTTGAAGCAGGAGCTGAGTTTGCTGGTGGAAAGAATTCGAATTTGTAGAAATACTTTCTTGTTGCTACAGTTGAGTTAACATTGAAATGGATTTCAATGAATTTAGGTTAGAGTATGCACTCGAGGGCAGATCTAACTACATTTCTTGGAAGGACAGGATGGAGGCGGGACTTGAATATAATGGCTTGAAGGAATTCATTGGCAATGATGTTCCTAAGCCTACTTCGACAGATGCTGCATTACTTGATGCATGGCAAAAGAAAGTTGAAAAGGCAAGGAGGATTCTGTTGGAAGGAGTACGAGGCCACATTGTCTCAAGCCTTCATGGGAAAGCCCCACCATATGCTATGTGAAAGGCTTTTACGGATCTTTTCCAAAGCATCAACAACCATAGGAAATTGGCGCTCAAAGATAAACTCAGGAAGATCAAGATGGAAAAGGGAGAAAACATTCCAAAGTATCTCACGAAGTTTCTCCAATGTCGGGATGAGCTGAGGAGTGTGGGAAAAATTGTTGCTGATGATTATTTGGTGAGATTGGCTCTCTTGGGACTTCCTAATAGTTTTCACAGTTATGAAGAATCTGTCAATGGACAGGAAAAATTGGTAGATTAGCAACGACTGTGGTCGGATCTAGTGTAGGAGGAGTTTAGGCTAAACAACAGAGATGTCTCTTCATCAAAGCATGATGATGAAGAGGATTTTGCTTTGGCTACCAAGGTGAAGAAGGGGAAGGGGAAGAAATTCCATTCTAAATCTCATTCTAAAGGCAAGAAGCTGGATATGTCCAAGGTGAAGTGTTTTCACTGTCATGAACATGGGCATCTTGCTACTAACTATCTGCGGAAGAAGAATAACAAGAAGGTTGTTGGAGCTGCAACTGGTGAGGCCCTTGCCTCGCAATTTGAACTTGACTTCTCCTTGATCGCATGCATGGTGTCAAGTGCATTGGGATCAGTGTGGTATTTGGATAGTGGCTTCTTCACATGGTGGAGATAGAACTTTGAGTGACTTGGAGGAGAAATATCTCTAGATGCATATATATAGGCGAAGATGAAAGATATGATGTATGGAATTGGTACCATTACCTTTCAGAGAAATTAATTAATCCATTTTCAATTAAGATGTTATGCATGTTCCAGTCTGAACAAAACTTGGTCTCAGGTCACAATGTTGGAGGATAGAGGCTATGATGTTGTTTTCGGCGATGGAAAAGCTTTTATCGACATAAAAAAATGAGTGAAGCCAAGGGATGAGATTGAGTTGAATCTCCTAAGCTAGAGGTAGTTGGTTGTCTTTGTCATGATGGGAAAGGCGAGAAAAACTGGTTAGCCAGGATGAGGGTGAATTATGGCACAGGAAATTGGGCCATCTTCATCATGGAGCCTTGAAAGTCATGCAGCAAATATCTACTCGACTTCCAATGGGAACACTTGCTCAGTTATATCAATGCAAGGGTTGCATGGGGAAGTATGTAAAGTCCACCTTTCATGAAAATGAGAAACATGCTTTGGGGATCCTTGAGAGAGTTCACACAGACGTGTGTGGACCATTCTTAGTTGCTTCAATAGAAAAACATAATTACTATGTTATTTTTGTTGATGAATTTTCTCGTAAATGTTGGATCTTCTTCATGCAGAAGAAGGATCAAAAATTCTCAAAGTTCTGTGAATTTAAGGCATTGGTAGAGAAAGAGTCGGTGAAGCAAGTGAAGGCTTTGAGGAGTGATAATGGTGGAGAATACATCTCTAATGAATTCAAGAACTTCTGCAGCAAAGAAGGAATTCGAAGAGAACTCATAGTGCCTCATAACCCACAACAAAATGGGGTCGCGGAGAGGAAGAACAGAACGATCATGGGTGCAGCACGAGCGATGTTGCATTATCAAGGCCTACTAGTGCATTTGTGGGAAGAAGCATGCAACACTGTGTTTTATGTGCAAAACCATTGTCCTCATAGAGTTCTTGGCATGAGTACACCTAAAGAAGCTTTCACTAGTAAGAAACCAGATGTTTCACACTTTAAGATTTTTGGCTCATATGTTTATGTGCACGTAACCAAGGATGCTAGGAAGAAGCTGGAGACGACTGCTGAAATTTGGATATTTGTGGGGTACACAAAAACTGGTTAGCCAGGATGAGGGTGAATTATGGCACAGGAAATTGGGCCATCTTCATCATGGAGCCTTGAAAGTCATGCAGCAAATATCTACTCGACTTCCAATGGGAACACTTGCTCAGTTATATCAATGCAAGGGTTGCATGGGGAAGTATGTAAAGTCCACCTTTCATGAAAAGGAGAAACATGCTTTGAGGATCCTTGAGAGAGTTCACACAGACGTGTGTGGACCATTCTTAGTTGCTTCAATAGAAAAACATAATTACTATGTTATTTTTGTTGATGAATTTTCTCGTAAATGTTGGATCTTCTTCATGCAGAAGAAGGATCAAAAATTCTCAAAGTGCTGTGAATTTAAGGCATTGGTAGAGAAAGAGTCGGTGAAGCAAGTGAAGGCTTTGAGGAGTGATAATGGTGGAGAATACATCTCTAATGAATTCAAGAACTTCTGCAGCAAAGAAGGAATTCGAAGAGAACTCATAGTGCCTCATAACCCACAACAAAATGGGGTCGCGGAGAGGAAGAACAGAACGATCATGGGTGCAGCACGAGCGATGTTGCATTATCAAGGCCTACTAGTGCATTTGTGGGAAGAAGCATGCAACACTGTGTTTTATGTGCAAAACCATTGTCCTCATAGAGTTCTTGGCATGAGTACACCTAAAGAAGCTTTCACTAGTAAGAAACCAGATGTTTCACACTTTAAGATTTTTGGCTCATATGTTTATGTGCACGTAACCAAGGATGCTAGGAAGAAGCTGGAGACGACTGCTGAAATTTGGATATTTGTGGGGTACAAAGAAGAGACACAATGGTTTAAAAGACTGCCCACCTCTCCCACCAAAGATATCACTGGAAAAATGATGGGGTTTCCAAATTGAGAGGTTTTTCCACTGATTCAAAGAAAAAACATGACATAACATAAATCAGAGGAAAACATGTCAAAATTGATCACAATTTTGCTATTTGCAAGTGTTAAACATCATAAAGAAGGTTCATTTTCCAAAATAGGTAAAGACCACATGTTTGAGCTTGATGAAAGGTCTATCAGTACAAGAAGAACATTATGAGGCTTCCAGTAAGGAAAAACCATATTTTTTGTCAAACTGCCACCTACAGGAACAAAAAGAGCCAAAAAGACAGTGAGAAAAATCAAGAGAAAACAAACCTTATAAAGTGGGTTTTGGTCTTGAAATAATTTTCAAAAGGAGTATAAAGTCTCCTTTCCCTCTCTCCACACTTCATATTCTTCTTTGCAATGAAGAAGAAAACCGGTGAAAGAAATTTTTAAGGGTTTTTTGCAAAGTTGTGGAAATTTTTCGGGTGCTACGCACCGACAGAGGCACTATGCACCTAGTCGTTGGTGTTATGCACAGACGAGGCGGCCGCAGTGTTAATTTGCACTGTGCTGCGCACCGGGAGGGCGACGCTATGCCCCTGTGCAGGCACTGCACACAGGCTCAGAACGACCCGACCTGCCCACATTTCACACAACGTTGCGCTCCGACAAGGCCCGATAGCCTGTTTCACCGCCCGAATCGCCCACTGAAGGCCTCAAGTGCTACGCATAGGCCTGCCAGCCTGACCCGACCTGAACGGGTAGTCGGGTGGCGCTACGCACCTACAGTTTTTTGTCAAAATTTCTCAGAAGATTGCCTAGATCAAATTTTTTGCTTCCAAGCCCCTGCACAAAGTTAAACAAGGTTGGTGGTCCCTCTTTTTCCCTTCCAAATTGATCTCTTTACATGAAAAATCAAAGGAGAGGTTAAAAACCCTAAAAAATTGGCCAAACCCTAAACCTTCATAAAAATCAGTTTATTGACCTTCTAGGGCAGGGTTTGCAAATTTGAGAGTTGTCATAGGGGTAAAGACACTCAGTGCAAACAAACCTACTTCTAAAAACTCTGAAAACACTCCTTGAATACTTCATCTTGCCCTCATTGGCTAAAATTTTCCCTCACATCACGCATTTTCCCTCCCTATACCTAAAAGCTCTCAAACAAGCTAAAATACTTTTGTTCTTGACCAGTCAGCATGTCTAAGGAAGGAAACAGTACCAACAATGATGAAGGCCAAAGGCCTATCAAGCCAAAACACAAGGGAGGAAGGGTTAATAGATTTGAGCCCTTAGACACCATTCAAATCACTTCTTATCCCGTGATCCTTGCATGTTTTCAAGATGTTGGATGCTATCAGTTTTGTGAGAGGGTTAAACAAGTCCAAAGCCACTCAAACTTAACTAGGTTGTTCATTCTCAGCCTCCAAAACCACCAAGTCAACCTAGCAGGAGTGAATTTTTAACTTTCATCTGAATCCATTGCTAAAGCCACAGGAATACCAGATATTGGTGAGAGATGGTTTAAACAGAAGAAATTGGACTTGAGCTACTATGAGCCCTACCTCAAACCTAGCTGTCAACAAGGCTGCAAAGCTATTTTCCCCTTCTCCCACCTGCTAGAGAGGTATGCCCTATTGATGAGGCAGATTATCAAGTACTTCACTTGTGAGGGGAGGTACTCCAGGGTTTATTCATATCACATAAGGCTACTAATGCACTTCACCAGGGTTAGATTGCTAAATCTACCATACTATCTCTACCGGAGCATTGAAAAAATGGCTTCAGTGGTCAAAAATAGGAGTTATATGCAGAGCCTTTTTCACCACTCCTTGGTTAAGATGATTGTTTTGCACCAGCTGGAGCAGCAGGGAATCCCTTGGGAAGTTTTCATCTCACATGGTGTATTTTCAAATCCGCAAGCCTTCATTAAGTAAAATTTTCCTTCCACTTCACACCCACCTAGCTCCACTCCTCCATCATGTCCACATATACCTTCTCCACAAGGAAACTCACCTCCTATCTCCTCTCCTAATGCGTCAAGTGAAGATGATGGCAGTATAAATAATGAACAAACAGATGAGAGTGAGAGTGATGGAGACTGTGAGGTAGAAACAGAGTTAAATGAAGAAAAAGAAGATGAAAACAGTTCTAAGGAAGAAGATAATTGCAGTAGCCATGAAGAACAAACAAATAGCAGTGGAGAAAAAGAAGACAATGAGGCAGAGGTAGAGTCTAGTGAGGAAGAGCAGGAGGATGATAATGACAATGAGGAGGAAGATTAACATGGACATTGATGAATTTGATCTAGATAGTGATAGTGATAACACCAATAAATCACTGTCAAGTGCAGAAAAGGGTGTTGATGATGAACAAGATGAAGACCAAGAGGATTATGAAGAAAATAATGAAGATGACAGTCAGCAAGAAGGTTCACATGAAAGCCAAGAGGAAGATGTGCTTGAGCATGACAGTGAGCCCAATGATAGTGAAAACAGTGCTGAAATGAATGAAGACAATGATCTTGAAGAAACAGAAGGAGATGATGAAGAAGTTGAAGACCAAGAATGGGCAGATGATGAAATTGAGATAGAGTTTGAAGGGGCAGACAGTGACCAAAACAATAGCTATGATAAGAAAATCCATGAGGAGCAAGGCAGCCAAGGAAATAGTCATGACAGTCATGACAACTGTCATGACTGTCATGACACAAATCAGCCTCTAAATGACCAAGAGAATCAAAGTGACAGTGTAGGGAATGACCAAGAAGAGGACCTTAGTGAAGGACAGAGCCAAAATGAGGCAAGTGAGGAGGACAGTGATCAGTTTGAAGGCCAAAATGACAGTATGGAAAATAGTGAGGAAGACAATGATGATCATGAGGCTAAAGATCAAGAAATCAGTGACCCAATGAGGCATGAAGTGACTCATGAAAGCCATGGTGAAAATGAGAAAGCTAGTGACAATAACAAGGGTAAAATCATTGAAGAAGACACTGTCAAATCTATCATGATCACTCCTCTCACATGCACATACCATAGAGGAAAAAGAGATGTGTTTGCTGCCTCAAAAAGGCAAAGGGCCATCTCTCCTCCAGCTATCAAGCCCAAGGACAAAGGAAAAGAAAATAAGGACAAAGGTGAATAGTAGGTAAAGGTAAGGAGAAGCAAAAGGATCAAGAAGACTTCTCAAGAGCCTCAATTCATTGATCTAGATAGTGAAAATGAGGACAAGGAGACGACTACTAGATTGCTTCTCTTGGAGAAAGATGCACAACTTCAAGAGTGGGAAAGAGACTTTGACATGGCCCAAGGTGTCATTTAGTATTACAAGGAGAAGCACAAACATTTCAAGAAGGTGAAAAGGGACCTTGCTCTCCAAAAGAAAATGACCAAGCACTATGCAAGGAAAAACATGCTTGCTTATGCCAAACTAAAGGAGGCCCTCATAGAGCTAAAAAACCTAAAAAGGGGAAAAGTGCATGACAGCCTTGGATTTTTGGCTGAGGCTTCTCAATAGGTGTCCAAGACCTCTTGAGGGACCTCTCCACCAATTTTGAGACAATTTGAACAAAATTTTGTCTTTTTCAAATTTTGACCCCTCTGTGCACAACACCCTAGGTGCTACGCACAAAATTGGTGCATCCTAAGCTCAAAAATTTTTCATTTTTGGATTCCTCACATCAGCAGCAGCCTTCTCACCAATTTTCAGATCATTTGGAGCATTTTTGACCCCCCAAAAGGTCAAAAAAAATCAAAATTTTGACCTTTCTACCTCATTTTCAGACCAGGCGTTGCGCAAAGAGCAGTGTTGGGGAAATTGATTTTTGAACAGGTAAATTTTATCCACTCAGCACAACGCAAGAATTTCTATAAATTAGACTCATCAAGCTTTCCAACGAGCCATCACGGAGCCAAATCCGGTGTCGGGAATGGGTCCAAAACTCAGCCACAAGAGACCATATTTTCTGCTGAAGTGGCGCTATGCACAGAGGCTGCCTAATGTGTTTTGGACCAAAAGTCAACAAAACACACTCATTTATTGTAAATAGATATTTTTGAGTTTTTTGAGGCAAATTACTCTAGAATTAGGTGAAAATATTTATTTTGGCATTTATTTCTTAGGATATTATGTGCCTTGGGCCTTGCATGGTCTCTTAGCCATAAATGACATTTATGGTTGAATTTGACATTTTCCTACCATATTTAGGGTTTTAGTCCTCATTTTCTCCATAAATAGAGCATGAGGCCCTTATGTATTTTGTTGGCATTTGATGAGCTTGAAGAGAAATATACATGGTTTCATGAGCTTGGAGAAGAAATTGGTTTTGTGAAGTGGATGAATGGCTTGTTTGGCTTGATGATGGAGAAGCTTGTTTGCAGGATTCCATAGCTTGGTGAATGGTGATTTTTTCCTAATTTTTCTATTGTTTCATTTGTTATCATTATGTTTCATGTTTCTTGGTTGCTATAAATCAGAAAAGTATAGGTTGAGACATGTTCTTTGAGGCACTTCAGTCCTCCTGTTTGTTATAGCTTTGATGTTTTCTTCTTTTGGCCATCTTAAGGAATTCTTGATTGCTCCTTATGTCCACCAAAACTTGTTCTTGTTTCATGTGTGGTTAGTATGTTAGGTTACAAGTATGATTCATGGTATGCCCTACTTATTTGAAGTTTTCAAAACCCTATCTTGAAGCCTTTTCTATGGAATATTGATTGTTAGGTTAAGTCAAATAGGTCTCGTTCGATCTTGCCATTTTTCCATGCTTGCCAAATTGTTTTAGAGTTCCCTATAGCTTGAAATATGATGTTTAGGAGTTCCCTCTTCATAAATTTAGTTGTTTGTTTTATCTTATATGTTTTCCCAAAATATGAAGGTGAATTTCTAAAGTTAGAAGCTCTTATGCTTTCTATGTTTCACTGGAATGTTTCTCTTGAATGTTTATCAGTTTAAAGTATTGTCCATTGAGCTTAATGTTTTGCCTTACCTCATGAGTTGTAGATTTAAACTATATATGTTTAAGACCTCTTAGTTTTTTCCCAAACTTGATGTTCATTACACCTCATACATCACCTAAAGGATCCATTAACCTTGTTAAATCAGCCCTGTAACACACTCGGTTTCATCATTTAGACACCCTTGAATTTATTTGACTCCATAGCCCAATGGCTTTGACAGACTCTCACTCCACCTATTCCATTTGACCATCTTTCCCAACCAAAACAATCAAAAAACCCTACACTTAACAGCTAGCCTAAAATCAAAACCCTAGAGTAAAAATAACACATCCTTTGCACCCAATAGAGAGATCCCTCTCTAAGTCCAGGAAGGCTAGGTCCTCGGACTCTAAATATTGGTTCCATGTTACCCTGTCATTTGGTCTACCAATATGCCAAATCACGGGACCCTAACATTCTAGTGATCACGGTGGGACCTTTCTGAGTATATAGTTTCCTGAATACCTCTTAAGACTCTTTAAACCCTCAATTTTGACTTAGAAAATCTAGAGAATCTGCCACCTCATCGCCACCCTAACATTCTGGTGATCACGATGGGACCTTTTGAGTATATAGTTGCCTATCAAACTCCTATAAACTCATTTAAACCTTCTATTGAGCTTAGAAAATTGACTGATGGTATCTGGTGGCTTATCTGCAACCACATCACCACACTAACACAATGGTGATCATGATGGAACTTCTAAGTTAGTGACAAACTAAGTAACCCTTAGGACTTCAGATACCCTTATAAAATCATTAAGAACTCACACTATCAGCCAAAGAGTAGACTCTATTTGTTTCATCATCATAGCAAAATTATGACTCAACTATAGGACACTCTCACAAACTTTAAACTCAGAAAACCCCAAAACGCCCTTAGATTGGTTTCTTGTCAATTATTGGTGGTGGACCATAAACATACATCCTTAAAAAAACAAAAAATTATCCACCTGGCGACTCCACTAGCCTCCAGTAGGCCTATTACTTCATTAGCACTCATTTGACTTCCTATATTTGTTTCACACTAACCCTAAGAAGCTTATGAACCCATCCATATACTGTAATAAGTACCAAGCATTAAGAGAGGTCAGCCTTAGCAAAATATTCCTAACACTTTCAGCCTCTTTGAATTTTGAAATTTGAAATCTGGCTTCACATAGGATCAGTACTAGATCTCATCCAGACCCAAACCCTCCCAACATAGTTGATGACCCAGAGAAGATTTTGTGGCAAACTTCTAGATCTGGAAACTTAACCATTGTTAGGACCATCCATAGAGCAAGCTTTGTACCTGAACATCTTACATCTTTGCAAGATCCCTAGTTTGACTTGCACCATACCAGGAACCTCTTCATAAACAGGTCTCAAACTGATATTGACCAAACTGACCTTGAACCCTTAGATTTGCACCTGAGTTCTAGTAGAGAAGCCTCTCCTTCCACACCACCTAACTTTTTGCTTCTCTATCACTTCAACTCTTTCCATACCAAGTCTACTCAAAATCAGTTTTTTGGTCCAAGTACTTCCACCACACCCATCCATACCACCATTATGCAAACCACTCCACTTCATCATACACCCCCTATCACAAACCCACCTCTTGTAAATCCTCCATTAGCTCCCATCATGGCAGCGTGGTATGCACCTTTGGCCTTATCCAACCCCTAGTACCTTTTCCAAATGACTATCAGTCTAAGATTTCTCATTTCACAGGGGTTGAATCCATCACTGCCCAACAGCATGTAGATAGAATCAATGATGTTTTTGACTACATGGAGATAGAAGAAGAAACCATTAAGATGAGAATCTTTGCACAAAGCTTAGGAGGAGAGGTCAAAAAATGGTTCAAAGCATTAACTACTAATTCAATACATGACATCCCTTTCCTCTACTAAAATTTTATAAACAAATGGGAAATCAAGAAAAATCCCCTCCAAATCATTTCTGAATACAAAAATCTTAAAAGGAATATAGGGGAAAGTGTGCAAGAATATTGCACCAGGTTCAACACTGTGTATAATGCCCTCCCACCTCACATGAAACCTCCACAAGGCCTAGCACGAGTGAAATTCTCTGAAGGTTTTGACCCTGACATGACTTTCCAACTGAGAGAAAGAGACCCTAAAACTTTAGAAGAAATGCAAAAAGCAGCAATTAGTGCAGAAGTAAACTTGATTGAAAAGAGAGCTAGGTTGAAATTAGAGAAGAGAGTAACCTAAAAAGATGAAACCATACCCTCAACCTCCTCATATGATTCTAAAATGTGTCCCTGATGAGAACTATGGAGAGAATGATTGAGAAGATAAACTTAAATGAAAGGACACCTCCTAGGGACAACCAAGCAAACTCCCAAAAATTAAACAGAACTCAAAACTTCAGAAGAGATACCCCTAAAATCAAACAAAGGGAAAATGACCAACAAATCAGACCTCCCTTTCAACAAAACTGTGTAGATGAGGAAGAAGGAGAAATTATAGAACCTGAGGAAAACCATATAAATCTAATAGGTTCAGATAATGAAGAAGATGTTTTTCTCACCGAAGAAGAACAAGGCTTCTTTTCCTTAGATCAAATTGACACAAACTATGAGGATTCTAAAGACTACCGCTTGGGGTTTGAAAATGCCATCATGGAAATCCATAAGCAGTATGATCTTAGGAGAAAAAAATACCTAGATTCAGCCAAGAAAGACCAAATAAATACTGTTGTTCGAAAAATACCTGAAAATACCCCTAAGAAAATAGCAGAGAATGTCAACACTATGGTTAAGAAAGCTAAAGCAAACAAAGGAAAAATTATCCAGCCAAACAATGACCTTAGCTATCCTAGTACCTCCACCATTGACCCTAAGAAAACCATTTTTGACTAAAAATCCAAATCAGGGTCAACAAATTAAGAATGTAGAAAAGATCATGCCTGATAAAGCTGATGTTAATATGTCCAAAACACTAGTACCTTTCAGTTTTGAGGGAGAGATTGCCAAAATCAAGATAAATATGCCCCTCACTGAACTGGTTACTCAACCAATGTATAGGTCTCAGATGTTGAAGGTACTAAAAACAAGAAATGATGCTGACACTTTGCACTTGGCTGATGACACAATTGAGTTGTTGTTTGGACCCAAAATAGAAGGAAAGTATCAGGAAGGATCCATTCCCCCTTTCTATATCAGCTTAAACATACATGACAAAAGTTTACATAATGCCATGCTGGATTCTGGTGCCTCTCACAAACTCATGCCCAAAGTTGTGAAGGAGAGGTTAGGCCTAGAAATAACTAAACCTTACAAAGACATGTATTCCTTTGATTCAAGTAGGGTCAAATGTTTGGGCTTGATCAAATACCTTTGTGTTAACCTAGCACCTCCCAAGTATGGCATGCTCCTATCCAGATCTTGAGGAGCCAAGCTTCAGGGGAACCTTCAACTAGATATGTCCTATGAAACCATCCCTGTTTTCAATCAGACAAGGAGATTATACCGAGAGTCACATATGAAGTATATGGTTAGCAGTCAGGATAGACCAGACAACACTTCTCTTTATTCTATTCACTCAGATCTTGATTCTTTCATATTATATAATGAGGAAGGTAACGATGAGTAGGTATATGAAGTTGAAACACATCAAGACACACTACAACAGCCAAACCAGTCTTTGCATGAAGAACTCAGTATTTAGAACTATAGCAGCCTTGAACAAACACATTATGACAAAATCAAACTCGACTCTCTACAAACTAACAATGAAACCTCAAAACCAATGGTCAATTTGACATATGAATCAGGTTGCTCAAAGGGAGGACAAACATCAAAAACAACCCTTCCCTTTTACCTATCCCAAAATGCTAACATGCCCTCACAGAACAAAAATCTTGGGTGATCTAAATCAAAGGACTCTTATGTTCTTACCTTATCTAGACACCTCATTATCAGAGAGTCTTGTTCCTCCAAAAAGGTTGTTGACTCTCACTGATGTTGCCATGAATCCTAAAGGGATGTCTATTGAAACTGATATAGAGGGATACAATATAGGCAGTCTAAGAAGACCTATGGTGATTAACTTATCCAAAGCCTTTCCATTACACACAAAACTTAAATACTTGAGGTTATGCAAGAAATTTCAGGATGCTCTTGTTTATAGAAGTAAAAGCTCAAAACCTGATGACATAGACATGTTTCAAAAGAAGCATTTTTTCAAGAAGAACTATGAAACCTTTGGACAAATTCTATCACAAACAAAGAAAACCAAAGGATGCAAACTATGTATGGACTTTAGACACTTAGGCAGAGCCTCCATGGAATTCAAACACCATTTTCCCAAGATAAATCATCCCATGCCAAAAATATGAATTTCTAACAAGGTGACTTTGATCGGTAGTGTTTCAGGTTTTCATGAGATGATACCACTTCAAATCAATCAACACAAAGAAATTTTAAAAGTTCCTTGGGATGACTACATGCTTGACCAAATTTTTTCTAGTATAAGAAATGCTAAAGACACCTTCCAAGAGACCATGGCACCTGTTACCAACTTTTCCACTATGATGTACATTGATGACCTTGTCATTTGTTTGGGAGTTGATGAAGAATGTCTTCTTCACCTAGACAATATCTTTCACATAAACAAAGTTTGGAAACAAAACTCAAAGAAGAGATATAAAGGAGAACTTAGCATGTTTGAAAATTCTTGGCAAAAATCCAGTACCATGCCCTCAAAAATAGATAGTCATGTTCCTTATCTACAAGAGTTGAATGAAAAAGAATTAGTGGATGATCCTGTGGAAGACAGGGTAACCAAATACCATGGCCATTTAGAATCTTAGTTAGAATTTCTCATCCACTGTACATACCACTGTTTGATGAAAAGATATTGAGAGAAATCACAAAAAATACAAAACAGAAAAATGGAAAAGACGGCAGATTTGAAAAGAGGTAAAGCCCCATACCCAAAAAACAGAACTATTGAAAGTGTGTAAGCCTAAATTGTTGAGATTCAACAAGATGATGAGCTTAGTGAAAATCAGTCACCTTCACTAAGTGGGCCCGCAGGCTATTTTTAGGTGTAAGTCTATTTTTAGGCTATGTCTATTTTTAGACATGGTGATCATATTTCAAAAGTTGCAGGATGTTATTTGTGGATGGTTGGTCAAGTTGGAAAAATAGATTAAATTCTATTTTTAGAATATTGGGTGAAGTCTATTTATAGATTGTCGATCTAAAAATAGAAGTGTCAATTATTATTAGCTCTTAATAATAATCCGACAATAAACACCAACTTATTCTCTTGGAGCACTTTATTTCAGTATAAAGATTTGTCAAATCAGTGGGCTGAAGGAATTACGCAATTCCTAGGGTTTACTGGTGGTTCATGCATGGAGGACTCAGTTAGAACTGAAGTGGAAAAGTTATGACAGAGTTGGAAGAGTAGTTCATGGAGTTGTTATTCAGTTTAACTCAGTTAATGGAGTTAAACTCAGTTGAGCTAGTTGTATCTAGTCTAACTGAATGGTACACTAGTGAGAGTGGAGTGAATTAATTAGTTAATTAATTCGCAAATAATAACTCATTAATCAACTGAACAAATACAGCAGTTAACTACAGTGCATGTCAGTTCCAGTGGAGACCTAGTGGAGAGATAGGTGAAAGGGTGAGATGGACTATCTGTTGTGACTATAGTGATGCATTAATTGCATCACACACACATTGGAGTTGCCAATGAGGATTGCGCAGTCAAGGCAAGGTAGATTCTAATTCATTCAAGGCTCTTCTTTAGCAGGGATTGCATAGTGGAGGCAGGCTATCAAGTGGCAAGAAATCAGTGCATGTATTTGCAGATTTCTTCATGTTTGTGTGTGACGATTGATTATACTGAGAGCTTGATGTACTAAGCTTTGTATGAGATTGTTACATGATCTCCATGATACATAATATATGATCGTTTGGGTTTTCAGCTTCAGGATTTCCCATTAAACAAATGTGTTATGTGTGATTGTTTTTATTGCTTCATGTGTTTGCAATTGAGTTTTTAAATTTCCGCAAAAGATTAACAGTGGAAGGATTCTGTATTTAGCAAGAAGATAAATATTGTTATCTCAGGAGAATCTAGATATATACATGCATATGTTATATAATTTATGCATGGTATCAGAGTAGTGTTAATTCTTGAAGATTGCAATTGTGAAGAATTGTTGAGTTTGTGCTGGTGGACAATTCGAATTTGCTGCAGAAAATTCTTGGTGCGACATTTGAGTATACATTGAAATGTCTTTCAATGGGTTGCGATTGGAGTATGCCCTTGATGGCAGCTCGAATTACATAACCTGGAGGTATAGGATGGAGGCAGTGCTGGAAGATAATGGACTAAAGGAGTTCATCAATAGTGATATTCCTACGTCGGGATCTAGCGATGCTGCATTACTTGACGCGTGGCAAAAGAAGGTAGCAAAGACAAGAAGAATTATGTTGGAAGGTGTGAAGGACCATATTGTGTCCAACCTTCACAGGAAAGCCACTTCATTTGCAATGTGGAAGGCTTTGACAGATTTGTTCCAAAGCAGCAGTGACCAGAGGAAGTTGGCGCTGAAAGATAAGCTTAGAAAAACAAAAATGGAGAAGGGTGACATTATTCCAAAATATCGCACGAAGTTTGTCCACTGTAGGGATGAACTGGGAAGTGTGGGGATTAATTTTGATGATGAAGACTTGGTGAGCTTGGCTCTCCTTGGGCTTCCAAAGGGTTGGCATAGCTACGAAGACTCTGTTAATGGATGGGAGAAACTGTCGGGATGGGAGCGACTTTGGTCGGATCTTGTGCAGGAGGAGATAAGGCAAAGTACCAGGGATGGATCTTCATCGAAGAATGAATATGAAGAGAATTGTGCTTTGGCTGCCAAAGAAAGGAAAGGGAAGGGGAAGAAATCCCATCCAAAATCTGAAGCTAAAGGCAAGAAGCAGGATCTGTCCAAGGTGAAGTATTTTCATTGTCACGAACATGGGCATTTCGCCACTAACTGACCACAGAAGAAGAAGAACAAGAAGGTTGTTGGAGCTGCAGCTGGAGAGGCCTTAGCCTCGCAATTTAAACTTGATTTCTCTTTGATCGCATGCTTGTTTTCAAGCTCAATGGGATCGGTGTGGTATCTTGATAGTGATGCGTCTTTCCATATGACGGGAGACAAGGAGTTGTTTAGTGACTTGGAGGAGAAGGATCTCCAAATGCATATAGAGATGGGCGACGATGGTCGAAACAGTGTGATTGACATTAGGACCATTACCTTTGAGAGGGAGTCAGGTAATCCATTTCTGTTGAAATATTTTATGCGTGTTCCAGGTCTGAAGAAGAACTTGGTCTCGGTCGCAATGTTGGAAGACAGAGGTTATGACGTTGTTTTCAGCGAGGGAAAATCTTTCCTGCGACATAAAAAAATGGGTAAAACCAAGAGGATAGGGATTTGAGTTAAGAATCTCTACAAGCTGGAGGTAGATGGCTACACTGCAATGATGGGCAAAGAAGAAGAAGTGGTGAGTCGGGATGAGGGTGATTATGGCACAGGAGATTGGGCCATCTTCACCATGGTGCTTTGAAGATTTTGCAGCAGATTTCTATTGGACTTCCCAAGGGTACTCTTGTGCAGTCAGATCATTGCAATGGATGCACTATGGGTAAGTTTATGAAGACCACATTTCATGAGAAGGAGAACCGCGCTTCGGTGATCCTAGAGAGAATTCACACAGACGTGTGTGGACCTTTCTCGATTGCTTCAACAAAAAAACACAGGTATTATGTTATATTTGTTGATGACTATTCTTGTAGATGCGGGGTGTTCTTCATGCAGAAGAAGAGCGAAACATTCTCAAAATTCTGTGAGTTTAAAGCGTTGGTGGAGAAGGAGTCGAGGAATCAAGTGAAAGCTCTAAGGAGCGATAATGGTGGTGAATATATCTTGAACGAATTAAAAGACTTCTATAGCAAAGAAGGAATTCGAAGAGAACTCATTGCGCCTCATAACCCACAGTAGAATGGGGTCACGGAGAGGAAGAACAGAACGATCGTGGGTGCTGCATGAGCTATGTTGCATGACCAGGGCCTACCGATCCACTTGTGGGTGGAAGCATGCAACACTGTGATTTATGTGCAAAATCGTTGTCCTCATAGAATAATTGGCATAAGTACACCTGAAGAAGCTTTTACTAGTAAGAAGCCTGATATTTCCCATTTGAATATTTTTGGCTCATCTGTTTACATTCATGTGAGAAAGGACACCAGGAAAAATCTGGAGCCAACTGTAGAAGTTTGGATATTTGTGGGGTACACAGAAACACCCCATAATTATCATGTGTGTTTTCCATACAACAATGGTTGTAGCACAGATGTAAAATTCAATGAGGTGAAATCCATGAACTTGTCGCTTGAGAGGGTGCTATACTTGCATATAGAGGAGGAACTTCTTGTTCCCAAAGACGAGCCTCTAGATGTGGATCAACCACAGGAAGAGATTCATGGAGTGGAGGATTCCACTCATGTAGAACCAAACATCAGAATAGGTAGAAAGCATACTCAAGACGTTGAGAGACTGAAGCTTGTTGCGGCACAGAATATAGGAGTCCCTACATCACAAAGGAGACAGAGACAGTCACTTGACCAATTTACTAGATACATGGCTCTCATGAGCAAGTGTATCATGAAAGAGCCATATTCTTTTGAAGAAGCAGTGCAGAAGCCCACATGGGTAGATGCCATGGTGGAGGAGTATGACTCCATTGTCAAAAACAGTGCTTGGGAGATTGTTCCAAGGTCAGTGGCTAAATCAATTGTAGGATCAATATGGATCTTTACAAGGTACAACAAGATGTTGATGGGAGCATCGAGAAGTATAAGGCAAGATTCATTGCCTAGGGCTTCTCATAGATCGAGGGGATTGATTATGAAGAAACCTTTTCACCTGTCACACGGTATTCTTCCATAAGGACCATCATTGCTCTCTCAAATACAGTATGGGTTGGCACATCGACCGATGGATGTGAAGATCGTATCTTCAATGGGATCCTCGAGGAAGAGGTGTACATTGAGTAGTTCTAAGGATCCGAGATCTTCGACAGCCGAGTTGCATGTGCGTACTCAAAAGAGCGTTGCATGGGCCGAAGCAAGCACCTCGTGCTTAGTACACTCATATCAACAAATTATTTCACCGGACTTGGCTTCGACCAAGAGTGAGGTGGATGAAAACTCGTACCAAATTGTGGTGGAGGGTAAGATTTTAATCATTTTTCTTTATGTTTATGATTTAATACTAACGGGTGATGAGCAGTTGATACACTCATGCAAGGCAGACCTTGCAAAGGAGTTTGAGATGAAGGATTTGGGCCTCCTTCATTATTTCCTTGGATTGGAAATATGGCAGCGAGAAGGTGAACTATTTGTGTCTCAAGGAAAGTATGCTTGGGAGATACTTGAGAAGTTTCACATGCAAGGTTGCAAGCCTATCAACACTCCTCTTCCAGGAAATTGGAGGAAAGAGGATGCTACATCGGCAGAGTTAGTGGATGCCACTATTTATCGACAATTGGTGGGTTCGCTCATGTATTTAGTTAATACAAGACCGAACATATGCTATGTGGTGAAATAGCTTTCACAAGAAATGGTTAAGCCTACCAAGCCCTTTTGGAAGGCAGGAAACCAAGTCCTGAGGTATCTCAAGGGCACATCTGAGTATGGCTTATGGTACAGACAGATGGATAAGGTGAAGTTGCATGGCCTCATGGATGCAGATTGGGCAGGTAGCCCAACGGACAGAAAGAGCACATCAGGAGGGGTTTTCAGTATCGAATCTACAGCAGTTTCTTGGTACAGCAGGAAAAAAATATCCGTGGCACTCAATTCAGTGGAAGTAGAATACATGGCAGCAAGTCAAGCTACATGTGAGGCTATCTGGATGAGGAAGATCCTGGTCGGTTTGTTCGGTTCACATTTAGATCCTATAGTGATACATTGTGATAATCAGAGTTGCATTAAACTCTCGATTAATCATGTGTTTCATGATATATCTAAACATATTTATATCCGGTATCATCATATCAGAGATTGTGTGCAGCGGAAGATCATGTTGCTTCAGTGCATTCCTATGGAAGATCAGGATGCAGACATTCTGATGAAGGCGCCCACCAGGAGAAAATTCGAATACCATAGATGCAGGATCGGGGTGAAGGATAATCCCTATCTTGTTGAGAGGGAGTGTTGAGATTCAACAAGATGATGAGCTTAGTGAAAATCATTCACCTTCACTAAGTGGGCCCGCAGACTATTTTTAGGTGTAAGTCTATTTTTAGACTATGTATATTTTTAGACATGGTGATCATATTTCAAAAGTTGCAGGATGCTATTTTTGGATGTTTGGTCAAGTTGGAAAAATAGATTAAATTCTATTTTTATAATATTGGGCGAAGTCTATTTATAGATCGTCGATCTAAAAATAGAAGTGTCGATTATTATTAGCTCTTAATAATAATCCGACAATAAACATCAACTTATTCTCTTGGAGCACTTTATTTCAGTATATAGATTTGTAAAATTACTGGGCTGAAGGAATTACGCAATTCCTAGGGTTTGCTAGTGGTTCATGCATGGAGGACTCAGTTAGAACTGAAGTGGCAAAGTTATGACAGAGTTGGAAGAGTAGTTCATGGAGTTGTTATTCAGTTTAACTTAGTTAATGGAGTTAAACTCAGTTGAGCTAGTTGCATCTAGTCTAACTGAATGAAACACTAGTGAGAGTGGAGTGAATTAATTAGTTAATTAATTCACAAATAATAACTCATTAATCAACTGAACAAATATAACAGTTAACTACAGTGCCTGCCAGTTCCAGTGGAGACCCAGTGGAGAGATAGGTGAAAGGGTGAGATGGACTATCTGTTGTGACTATAGTGATGCATTGATTGCATCACACACACATTGAAGTTGCCAATGAGGATTGCACAGTCAAGGCAAGGTAGATTCGAATTCATTCAGGGGTCTTCTTCAGCAAGGATTGCGCAGTGGAGGAAGGCTATCAAATGGCAAGAAATCAGTGCATGGATTTGCAGATTTCTTCATGTTAATGTGTGACAATTGATTGTACTAAGAGCTTGATGTACTAATATTTGTATGAGATTGTTACTTGAACTCCATGATACATAATATATGATAGTTGGGGTTTTCAGCTTCAGGCTTTCCCGTTAAGCAACTGTGTTATGTGCGATTGTTTTTATTGCTTCATGTGTTTGCAATTGAGTTTTTAAATTTCCGCAAAATTTTAACAGTGGAAGGATTCTATATTTAGAAAGAAGATAAATATTGTTAGATCAGGAGAATATGGATATATACATGCATATGTTATATAATTTCTACACAAATACCACTACTAATGCATAAAGAAGTCTTGTTTCAATCATCTAGCCTAATCATGGTTGAAACATATTTTAAATTTATTGTTGATAAGTTAGTGAAAGATAGTGGGTCAAATTATTCAAGCTTGACTTGTCAAAAGAATAGATTAGGTATAAAGATATTGGTTCCACATGCTCAAAATAGAACCAAGGAGAAAAATAGGGATTAATAGCAAACTATGTATCCTAGCCCTGATTTTTCTAGTCTTATTTTGTACAAAAATTACGTTTGTGTGAAGCTTCTTTTTATGCCACAAACCCATGGTAAGTCAGATTGTCTAATCTCGGTTTAACCATGCTTTCAATTTAATGTTTCTAGCTTAGTGAATAAATCATGTTTAACCTTGACAGTTGAATAGTATAGGTAGGGAATCAAAAGATTTCATTAGCCTAATCTAAGCTTCGGGAAGAAATAAGGTAGAAGTAGATATTTTATTTTGCTATAAAAAAAAAAAAGAGGAGATGTCAAGGTTGCTAGTCCAAATGCACCTAAAGAAGAAAAAAATTTAGGCAAGTAGGTTGGGTAGGTAGAGATGGAGTTGAGCTAATCATGTATTTCATATTGTTGAGATCATAGCTTCAAGCAAACATCAGCAAATGAAAGAGGTAAAAATCTGCCCAATGGATGAGGCACTGGTTTCCATAAAGCCAGAGATCTAAAGTTCTGGACACCTCCTGAAAAAGAGCTGCCCTCCGCAAGTGGAGCCACTGTTAGTCATCAGTAATTTTTTCCTTTTTTGATGACTAAATGATTATCCCAATATTTCTAGAAGCAAGGTTCATAAGCATTGTGAGTTCTAGAAATCTCACTGCCTTCATTATTCTCAAGATAAATTTTCACTATTTCATCATTCCATAATGTCCAACTTTGCTTACCAGTCCCAGAAAACCCATTAGTGGCTTATGTCACTCTTTTTGTATATATGCTTTCACCTTTGGCCCAAATCCTCTGTTTTGTTTTGCCTAAAAATTCCCCCACTACTACCTAAGCCCACCAATCAAATGGCTTTGTTGTGTCTCCCAAAATACTCCTAAACACTGATAGTCTCAAACTATCTCTGTAGGTTCTTTAGATAAATCCAGTACATTGGATTTTGGATCTTCAATATGTTGAATATTGCAACAAGAAATAGTGAAGGAGGCATCCTGAAACATCATTCCTGATCCTAGTTGGAAAGTGATCACCAAAACTAGGTGGGGGCCACACAAGTGATTTTTGTCGCAAAGTCTATTTTTAGACTATGTCTATTTTTAGACATGTCGATCATGGTCTATGAGTTGTGGGATGCTATTTATGGATGATTGGTCAAATTGGTAAAAATAGATGGACCTCTATTTTTAGATATTGGGCGAAGTCTATTTTTAGACTGCCAGTCTAAAAATAGAATAGTCAAATATTATTAACCCTTAATAATATTTGGACTATAAACATTATCTTATCCTCTTGGAGCACTTCAGTTTGATGCTTGGATGTGGCACATGCAGCTGACAGAAGGAAATACGCTTTTCCTAGGGGTTAGTTGAGTTATTGCATGGTTGACTTCAGTTAGAACTCATGTGGCAGAGTTTGGTGGAGTTGATGAGACAGTTGGTGGAGTTGTGTTTGGTTTAACTTAGTTGAACTAGTTGTATTTAGTCTAACTAATAAATACACTAGTGATGAGTGGTGTGAATTAATTATTAATTAATTCACTAATTATTAACTCATGAATCAACTAAATAATACATCAGTTAACTGCAATGCATGGACAGTTCAGTGGAGACCAGTGTTAGAGGTGGGTGAAAGGGTGAGTCTACTATCAGTTGTGACTATAGCTGTGCATGAGATTTGTACACACATTGATTGAGATTGCCAATGAGAATTGCGCAGTACAAGCCAGTGGGATTCGAACTTGGATCTCATCATTATTCATCTTGGATTGCGCAGTAGAGGCAGGCAGACTTGTGGAGGAGATTTGAACCCGTGACTTGTTCATCTTCCGTGCTAGTTTGTGTGTAGCATGTGAGATAGTGCTGAGAGCTGTGAGGAGCTTTGTGCTATGTATTGTTACATGTTCTCTATCATTATAATATACAAATAGTTGGGGGTTTTCAGCTGTAAGCTTTCCCCATTACATACTGTGTTATATGTGTGCTTGATTATGTTTTAATGTGCGCATGCGACTGCTTCTAATTCCGCAAATTGATGATAAATGGTAGAAGAGGTTATGTATTATGCATGAAGCTCAAATAGTGTGTAATCAGGATAATATCGGTGAATAAGTGAAGTATTATTCAAATTTCTACATGGTATCGGAGCGAGAATTGATCATCGGATCTATTACAGTGATTACAATTTATTTCGGTAGACAGAGTCTGTAAGCGGGCCAGGTAGCCTCTGGATTCATCCTTTCTTTGAAAGGTAAAAAATCCAGTAAATTCCCCTACATTCAATCTCTGTGCTAGAAATACTTTGTTCTCACAGATCAGAAGCAGTTGAGTTTTGAGCTGGTGGAATTCGAATTTGCAGCAGTGTTTTCTTGGTGTCGAAGTCAAAAAATGTCTTATCAAGGTTTGCGATTGGAGTATTCTCTTTAAGGCAGCTCGAATTATATTGCATGGAGAGATAGGATGGAGGCAGTGTTAGATGACAATGGGCTGAAGGAGTTCATAGATGCTGAAGTTCCAAAGCCTTCTTCTAGCGATGCTGCCTTGGTTGAGGCTTGGCAAAAGAAGACAGCAAGGTGTCGAAGGATTCTGTTGGAAGGCGTGAAGGATCACATAGTGTCCAGCCTGCATGGAAAAACTTCTCCATACTTGATGTGGAAAGCTTTGACAGATTTTTTCCAAAGCAAGAGTGACCAGAGGAAGTTGGCGCTCAAGGATAAACTCAGGAAAATAAAGATGGAGAAGAATGACACTATTTCGGTATACTTGACAAAGTTTGTCCACTGCAGGGATGAGCTTGGGAGTGTAGGAGTTAGTGTGGATGAAGAAGACTTGGTAAGCTTGGCTCTCCTTGGGCTTCCGAATATTTGGCATAGCTACGAGGACTCTGTCAATGGTCGGGAGAAATTGCCAGGATGGGAGCGACTTTGGTCGGATCTTGTGCAAGAGGAGATAAGGTGGAGTACCAGGGATGGATCTTCATCAAAGGCATATGATGAAGAGGATTGCGCTTTGGCTGCCAAAGCAAGGAAGGGGAAGGGCAAGAAGAATGCTTCTCAATTCGGTGCGGATGGTAAAGAGCGTGACATGTCCAAAGTGAAGTGTTTTCACTGTCACGAGCATGGGCATTATGCCACGAATTGTCCACAGAAGAAGAAGAACAAGCAGGCTGCTAGAGCTGCAGCTAGTGAGGCTCTTGCCTCGCAATTCGAGATGGACTTCTCATTGATCGCATGCATGGTGTCTAGTGCATTGGGATCGGGGTGGTATTTTGATAGTGGCGCTTCCTTTCACATGACAGGAGATGTGAATCTTTTCAGTGACTTGGTGGAGAAAGATCTCCAGTTGCATGTTGAGTTGGGCGACAATGGACGATACAATGCGACCGACATTGGTACCATAACCTTTCAGAGGGAGTTAGGTAAACTCATTCTTTTACAAGATGTAGTGCATGTTCCAGGTTTAAAGAAGAATTTGATCTCAGTTGCAATGTTAGAGGATAAAGGGTATGAAGTTGTCTTCAGTGAAGGAAAATTTTTCCTTCGGCACAAGGCAACAGGACAAGTCAAGAAGGTTGGGATTTGAGCAAAGAATCTCTACAGACTTGAAGTAGATGGGATGTCTACGGAGCTTCCTACTGTTGGGAAGTGTAATAAAGACATGCAATTGATGCTTGAGAGGGAGAAAGTTTTGCATGCAGGTAATAGTGAACCTCGGGATGTGGAGCAGCCATAAGATGAGGATCATGGAGTGGAAGAAACCACTCATGCTGAGAAATTTCGTACCAGATGGGCAGAGGGAGTGCATGCAGCTATACCACCAGGTGAGAGGTGGGGCGACATGCATGATTAATCCCAAGAGGAGATTTCTGGGAAGGATTCATGAGATGGTGTGGATCTCATGAATTGAACCTGGCTACGAGGTGCCCACAGTGCAGCAGTAGCATGATCAGTTGGATTGATGCAGGCAGATCAAAGTGACAGTGTTGGATACTGGAGCGCGAATCAGAGTTAACAGCAAGTGCAGAGTGCATGGGTGCAAGAGTTCAACAGTGCAGTGGTTCCTAATGACATGTGCAATTGGGCCCAGCAGAAGTCGAAGACTTTGATGATAGATGCATCAGACTGATTGATTTTTTTGGAGCCTATTTAGTTTCAGAGGAGTTGCAGAGCAGATGCATGGAGTTGCATGGCGCTTGTGAAGGTTGCAGGGCGAATGCATGGAGTTTCATGTCGCATGCAAAGACATTCCTTTCTTGTTGAGAGGGAGTGTTGAATATTGCAACAAGAAACAGTGAAGGAGGCATCCTGAAACATCATTCCTGATCCTAGTTGGAAAGTGATCACCAAAACTAGGTGGGGGCCACACAAGTGATTTTTGTCGCAAAGTCTATTTTTAGACATGTCGATCATGGTCTATGAGTTGCAGGATGCTATTTATGGATGATTGGTCAAGTTGGTAAAAATAGATGGACCTCTATTTTTAGACATTGGGCAGAATCTATCCTTAGACCGCCGCTCCAAAATAGACTGGGCCAAATATTATCAGCCCTTAATAATATTTGGACTATAAACATTATCTTATCCTCTCTGGAGCACTTCCGCCCCCGAGCGACGATGTGGCACATGCACTCGATGTGAAGGAAATACGCTTTTCCTAGGTTTGGTTGAGCTTGGCTGCATGGTTGACTTCAAATAGAACCCGCGGCTGGTGCTTGGTGAGCTGGAGGAGATGCTTTGTGGAGTTGCGGGGTCTCATTAATCCTAGCTGAACCAGCTGTATTTAGTCTAACTAATAAATACACTAGTGATGAGTGGTGTGAATTAATTATTAATTAATTCACTAATTATTAACTCATAAATCAACTAAAGAATACATCAGTTAACTGCAATGCATGGACAGTTCAATGGAGACCAGTGTTAGAGGTGGGTGAAAGGGTGGAGTCTACTATCAGTTGTGACTATACTTGTGCATGAGATTTGCACACACATTGATTGAGATTGCCAATGAGGATTGCGCAGTATAAGCTAGTGGGATTCGAACTTGGATCAATTATTTTCTCATCTTGGATTGCGCAATAGAGGCAAGCAAACAGTGGAGGAGATTTGAACCTGTGACTTGTTCAGATCTGAGCTAGTTTGTGTGTAGCATGTGAGATAGTGCTGAGAGCTTGTGAGGAGTTTGTGCTATGTATTGTTACATGTTCTCTATCATTATAATATACATATAGTTGGGGGTTTTCAGCTGTAAGCTTTCCCCATTACATAATGTGTTATATGTGTGCTTGATTATGTTTTAATGTGCGCATGCGACTGCTTCTAATTCCGCAAATTGATGATCAATGGTAGAAGAGGTTATGTATTATGCATGAAGCTCAAATAGTGTGTAATCAGGATAATCTCGGTGAATAAGTGATCTATTATTCAAATTTCTACACAATACATTAGTTTATCATAAATTCTATCTTACACTTGATGATCCCAAATTCTAGGTCTCAGTCCAAAAGCCAAGTCCAAGAAATCTTCCACTAGGTCACCTAGGGTTTCACAAAGTCATAGGGTGGATTTGGTATCCTAACAACTTTGTTTTTCCTGCATGAAGAAAATACATTCAAAGAAGAAAAGGACAGGTGAGCTTGTCCAAACTGATCAAAAGAGATCACTCAAAAAGGCTTTTTGGTCTAGAGCACAAATCTTGCAGGGGGACAGCTGCCCCTTGCTCACATTTTTACAAAAGGATCAAATGGCCATCAGCCTGGAAATGGGTAAGGTAAAAGAGAGTATCATCATAAGAAGACCATTCACAGTAAAGAAGAAAAGCAACAGGTATGTGTTTGAAAAGAATCAGGGTTTGTGATAGCTTTGACCGAATAAGGAATCAGTACTAGGGTTACAAGGGCAAAGGCCACCTCAACTCCTTCAAATGCTCATTGAAGATTTTTAGAAATAATTAATGAGTTTTGAGAAGTTTTTGAGAACTTAGAATACAACACTATTTACTTTTTCTAAGTAGCCCTAAAACCTAGGAGTTTGGGAAGAATGAAAAACAGGTCAAATGATGACAAAGAGCCTCCTTCATAACAGTAGATGGATTCAAAGAGTTTCAAGCTTCCCTCTAAGGTTTGGCAAAGAGGCACTAATTCCACCTCTTCAAAAGATAAAATCAGAGGTTTTAAAGAAGATCAAAGGAGGCAGACAAGAAGCACTGTACCCCACTTCACCAAAGGAACAAAAAGGGCCAGAAATATCATTGCAAGGGTTTCAGTTCACAAAAGAACAGTCAGAGGCATTTTCAAATGGTCCAAGGAGGCAAGCATGAGGTAAAAATGCCTAAAGAGGTAATTATGATAAGAATGGTTTTCACTATTTGAAGAGGACCAATGTTAAACTCCAAAATATAGTGATCCAAGGCAAAGAAGTTGTGTAGGCACCTGCAAGAACAGAAGTGGTCAGAAGAGACACAATGGTTTAAAAGACTACCCACCTCTCCCACCAAAGATATCAATGGCAAACTGATAGGGTTTCCACATTGAGAGGTTTTTCCATTGATTCAAAGAAAAAACATGACAGAATGTAAATCAGAGGAAAACATGTCAAAATTGATCACAAGTTTGCTATTTGCAAGTGTTAAATATAATAAAGAAGGTTCATTTTCCAAAATGGGTAAAGAGCACATGTTTGAGCTTGATGAAAGGTTTGTTAGTACAAGAAGAACATTATGAGGCTTCCGGCAAGGAAAAAACCATATTTTTTTGTCAAACTGCCACCTACAGGAACAAAAAGAGCCAAAAAGACTGAGAAAAATAAAGAGAAAACAAACCTTATATAGTGGGTTTTTGTCTTGAAATACTTTTCAAAAGGAGTATAAAGTCTCCTTTCCCTCTCTCCACACTTGATATTCATCTTTGCAAAGAAGAAGAAAACCGGTGAAAGAAATTTTTAAGGGTTTTTTGCAAAACTGTGGAATTTTTTCGGGCGCTACGCACCGACGGAGGCGCGACGCACTTGGCCATTGGCCTTGTGCACAGACGAGGCGGATGCAGTGTTAATTTTCACTGTGTGGCGCACTGGGAGGGCAGCGCTACGCACCTGTGCAGGCGCTATGCACAGGCTTAGAACGGCCCGACCTACCCACATTTCACACAGCGCTGTGCTTCGACAAGGCCTGGCAACTTGTTTCAACGCCTGACTTGCCCACTAAAGGCCTTAAGCGTTGTGCACAAGCTTGCCAACTCGACCCAACCTAAACGGGTAGTCGGGTGGCACTATGCACCTACAATTTTTTGTCAAAATTGCTCAGATGATTGCCCAGATCAAATTTTTTGCTTCCAAGCCCCTGCACAAAGTTAAACAAGGTTGGTGGTCCCTCTTTTTCCCTTCCAAATTGATCTCTTTACATGAAAAATCAAAGGAGAGGTTAAAAACCCTAAAAAATTGGCCAAACCCTAAACCTTCATAAAAATCAGTTTATTGACCTTCTAGGGCAGGGTTTGCAAATTTGAGAGTTGTCATAGGGGTAAAGACACTCAGTGCAAACAGACCTACTTCTAGAAAATCTGAAAACACTCCTTGAATACTTCATCTTGCCCTCATTGGCTAAAATTCTCCTTCACATCACTCATTTGCCCTCCCTATAACTAAAGGCTCTTAAACAAGCTAAAATCCTTTTGTTCTTGACCAGTCACCATGTCCGAGGAAGGAAATAGTACCAAAAATGATGAAGGCCAAAGGCCTATCAAGCCAAAACACAAGGGAGGAAGGGTTAATAGGCTTGAGCCCTTAGACACCATTCAAATCACTTCTTCTCCCATGATCTTTGCATGTTTTTAAGATGTTGGATGCTATCAGTTTTGTGAGAGGGTTAAACAAGTCCAAAGCCACTCAGACTTAACTAGGTTGTTCATTCTCAGCCTCCAAAACCACCAAGTCAACGTAGCAGGAGTGAATTTTGAACTTTCATCTGAATCCATTGCTAAAGCCACAGGAATACCAGATATTGGTGAGAGATGGTTTAAATAGAAGAAATTGGACTTGAGCTACTATGACCCCTACCTCAAACCTAACTGTCAACAAGGTTGCAAGTTTGTTTTCCCCTTCTCCCACCTGCTAGAGAGGTATGCCCTATTGATGAGGCAGATTATCAAGTACTTCACTTGTGAGGGGAGGTACTCCAGGGTTTATTCATATCACATAAGGCTAATAATGCACTTCACCAGGGTTAAATTGCTAAACCTACCATACTATCTCTACCGGAGCATTGACAAAATGGCTTCAGTGGTCAAAAAGAGGAGTTATATGCAGAGTCTATTTCACCACTCCTTGGTTAAGATGAGTGTTTTGCACCAGCTGGAGCAGCAAGGAATCCCTTGGGAAGTTTTCATCTCACATGATGTATTTGAAAATCCCCAAGTCTTCATTCAAAAAAATTTGCCTTCCACTTCACACCCACCTACCTCCACTCCTCCATCATCTCCACATATGCCTTCTCCACAAGGAAACTTACCTCCTATCTCCTCTCCTAATGCATCAAGTGAATATGATGGCAGTAGCAATAATGAACAAATGGATGAGAGTGAGAGTGATGGAGATAGTGAGGTAGAAACAGATTTAGAGGAAGAAAAAGAAGATGACAGCAGTGCTGAGGAAGAAGATGATGGTAGTAGCCATGAAGAACAAAAAAATAGCAGTGGAGAAAAAGAATACATTGAGGCAGAGGCAGAGTCTAGTGAGGAAGAGTAGGAGGATGATAATGACAATGAGGAGGAAGATGAACATGACAGCCATGAAGAAAAGGACATTGATGAATTTGATAAAGACAGTGATAGTGATGACACCAATAAATCACTCTCAAGTGCAGAAAAGGGTGTTGATGATGAACAAGATGAATACCAAGAGGATTATGAAGAAAACAATGAATATGACAGTCAACGAGAAGGTTCACATGACAACCAAGAGGAAGACGTGCTTGAACATGACAATGAGCACAATGATAGTGCAAACAGTGTTGAAATGAATGAAGACAACGATCCTGAAGAAACAGAAGGAGATGATGAAGAAATTGAAGACCAAGAATAGGCAGATGATGAAACTAAGACAGAGTTTGAAGGGGCAGACAATGACCAAAGAAATAGCACTGATAAGACAATCCATGATGAGTAAGGCAGCCAAGGAAATAGTCATGACAGTCATGACAACTGTCATGACTGTCATGACACAAATCAGCCTCTAAATGACCAAGAGAATCAAAGTGACAGTGCAGGGAATGACCAAGAAGAGGACCTTAGTGAAGGACAGAGCGAAAATGAGGCAAGTGAGGAGGATAGTGATCAGTTTGAAGGCCAAAATGACAGTATGGAAAACAGTGAGGAAGACAATGATGATGATGAGGCTAAATATCAATAAATCAGTGAACCAATGAGGCATGAAGTGACTCATGAAATCCATGGAAAAAATGAGAACATTGGTGACAATAACAAGGGTCAAAGCAATGAAGAAGACACTGTCAAATCTATCATGATCACTCCTCTCACATGCACATACCATAGAGGAAAAAGAGATGTGTTTGCTGCCTCAAAAAGGCAAAGGGCCATCTCTCCTCCAACTATCAAGCCCAAGGACAAAGGCAAGAAAAAGAAGGACAAAGGTGAACAACAGGTAAAGGTAAGGACAAGCAAAAGGGTCAAGAATACTTCTCAAGAGCCTCAATTCATTGATCTAGACAGTGCCAATGAGGACAAGGAAATGACTACTAGATTGCTTCTCTTGGAGAAAGATGCACAGCTTCAGGTGTGGGAAAGAGACTTTGACATGGCACAAGGTGTCATTCAGTATTACAGGGAGGAGCAAAAACATTTCAAGAAGGTGAAAAGGGACCTTGCTCTCCAAAAGAAAATGACCAAGCACTATGCAAGGAAAAACATGCTTGCTTGTGCCAAACTGAAGGAGGCCCTCATAGAGATAGAAAACCTAAAAAGGGGAAAATTGCATGACAGCCTTGGATTTTTGGCTGAGGCTTCTCAACAGGTGTCCAAGACCTCTTGAGGGACCTCTCCACCAATTTTGAGACAATTTGAACAAAATTTTGTCTTTTTCAAATTTTGACCCCTTTGTGCACAACACCCTAGGCACTACGCACAAAATGGATGCATCCTCAGCTCACAAAGTTTGCATTTTTGGATTCCTCACATCACCAATAGTCTTCGCACCAATTTTCAGATCACTGGGAGCATTTTTGACCCCCTAAAAGGTCAAAAAACATCAAAAATTTGACCTTTGTGCCTCATTTTCAGACCAGGCGCTGCGCACAGAGCAGTGTTGGGGAAATTTATTTTTTAACAAGTAAATGGTATCCACTCAACACAAATCAAGAATTTCTGGAAAGTAGACTCATCAAGCTTTCCAACGAGCCATCACGGAGCCAAATCCGATGTCGGGAAGGGGTCCAAAACTCAGCCACAAGGGACCCTATTTTTTGTTGAAGTGGCGCTACGCACAAAGGCTGCCTAGTGTGTTTTGGACCAAAAGTCAACAAAACACACTCGTTTATTGCAAATAGTTATTTTTGAGTTTTTTGAGGCAAATTACTCTAGAATTAGGTGCAAATAGTTATTTTGGCATTTATTTCTTAGGATATTATGTGCCTTGGGCCTTGCATGGTCTCTTGGCTAGAAATGACATTTATGATTATATTTGACATTTTCCTACCACATTTAGGGTTTTAGCCCTCATTTGCTCAATAAATAGAGCATGAGGCCCCTATGTATTTTGTTGGCATTTGATGAGCTTGAAGAGTAATATACATGGTTTCATGAGCTTGGAGAAGAAATTGGTTTTGTGAAGTAGATGAATGGCTTGTTTGGCTTGATGATGGAGAAGCTTGTTTGCAGGATTCCATAGCTTAGTGAATAGTGATGTTTTCCTAATTTTTCTATTGTTTCCTTTGTTATCATTATGTTTCATGTTTCTTGGTTGCTATAAATCAGAAAAGTATAGGTTGAGACATGTTCTTTGAGGCACCTCAGTCCTCCTGTTTGTTATAGCTTTGATGTTTTCTTCTTTTGGCCATCTTAAGGAATTCTTGATTGCTCCTTATGTCCACCAAAACTTGTTCTTGTTTCATGTGTGGTTAGTATGTTAGCTAACAGGTATGATTCATGGTATGCCCTGCTTATTTGAAGTTTTCAAAACCCTATCTTGAAGCCTTTCTATGGAATATTGATTGCTAGGTTAAGTCAAAGAGGTCTCGTTTGATCTTGCCCCTAGTCCATGCTTACCAACTTGTTTCAGAGTTCCCAATAGCTTGAAATATGATGTTTAGGAGTTCCCTCTTCATAAATTGAATTGTTTGTTTTATCTTATATGTTTTCCCAAAATCTGAAGGTGAATTTGTAAAGTTAGAAGCACTTATGCTTTCTATGTTTCACTGGAATGTTTATCTTGGATGTTTGTTAGTTTAAAGTATTGTTCATTGAGCTTAATGGTTTTCCCTACTTCATGAGTTATAGCTTTAAACTATATATGTTTAAGACCTCTTAGTTTTTTCCCAAACTTGATGTTCATTACACCTCATACATCACCTAAATGATCCATTAACCTTGCTAAATCGGCCCTGCAACACACTCTGTTTCATCATTTAGACACCCTTGACTTCATTTGACTCCATAGCCCAATGGCTTTGACAGACTCTCACTCCACCTATTCCATTTGACCATCTTTCCCAACCAAAACAATCAACAAACCCTACACTTAACAACTAGCCTAAAATCAAAACCCTAGAACAAAAAGAACACATCCTTTGCACCCAATAGAGAGATCCCTCTCTGAGTCCAAGAAAGCTAGGTCCTCGGACTCTAAAGACTGGTTCCATGTTACCCTGTCATTTGGTCTACCAATCTGCCAAATCACGGGACCCTAACATAATACATAATAGAAGATAGTGGGGTTTTTTAGGTTTATGCTTTCCCGGTAAATTATCTGTGTTATGTGTGATTTATCTTTCTTCATGATATTTCTATTGGCGATTTTGTTTTAAATTTCTGCAAAGATAAGTAGAAGCGATTTTGTATTTAACAGTGGCATATAATTGTTAGATCAGGAGAATCCAGGCAATACATATTTTGTATTAAATTTCTACACAGAAAATAAAGGAAAATGTTCTTGAAGAAAATAAAAGAGGGAATGATGTGGATCCATAAGTATTTGTGGGTCATTCGATCACTGAACCAAACCAACCAAGACAATCTTCATTCCTCTTATGTTTGGATGCATGAGTCAGGGGAGATCTAGGTCTATTTTTTTAATTTGATTTGATTTCTTAATATCAATAACAATTTCCATATCTAATTCTCACATTTTGCTTTTAATAACCATATGGTATTTTTTGTGTATTTATTTTCCATTTCAAGGTTTTCTATGACTATGTAATAGTTGAATTGCTCTAAGCAAAAATGGTGGAATAATATTTTACAAGGTACATTGTAGCTCCTTCCTAATACTTCCATATGCTTATCTATGGCCCGAGGGGTTCTTCATATTTGATTTCTTTCAAGTAACAACAATTGCAATCTGTAACTAATTCATTACTTTATTTCTAGTTTCTTCTTTATTAATGGCGCTTTGTTTGTTTTTTTTCTAGAGCATCTTCTAACCTATAGAGAAATTATGCAAACCGTATAGTGAGCATAATTGCTATGGAGAAATATTCCTAAGGTAAGTTGCAATTCCTTCTCAAGATATTCTTGCTTATGTTATTACTATGGAAAACATTCATAACATTATTGTGTTTTGTAGATTTAAAAATGTATAGTTAAAAATAAATATACATAAGCTAGTCTAATTTTTTTGCCAAGTAATTATAGAAATATATGATGATTAGGTTAGCATGTGATTACTCTTAGGTTAGCATGTGATTACTCTCCAAAATCATTCATAATGAAATGCAGTCTAAAAAATCTAGGCCAACAAAGAGTTCAGCGTGTTAGATTTTAGGGTGTTTGTATAATCTTGAAATTCAAGAAACAATTCAGTTGATTCCAAACGCAAATATTTCATTTTGGATATCCACAAATAAAATTTATTCACTTAATTGAAACTAGGTTTATAATAGGGTTTACGAGAGTTATATGTAGGACAAGAGCGGGGAGGGTCAAAAATTACTTCTTCCACACTTAGTGTTACTTCTTTCAAACACTTCAATATGTTCCATTTTAGGGTGTTTGTATAATCTTGAAATTCAAAAAATAATTTGGTTGATTCTAAACCCAGATATGGCATTTTGATACCCTCTAATAAAATTTATTCACTTATATTGGAGTTTGTTTCACGAAAATTATATATAAAGGAGTAGGGTTTATGAGAATTTTATGTAGGACTGGAGCAGAAATTACTTCTTTCACACTTAGTCTTACTCCTCCCGAAGTCATTTTTTCTACTAAACATGGACTCTGAATAATGAAGAATGAAATACTAGCATGAGAGAGTGTTTGATAGTTTTTATTATCATATTACCCACAATAGATGTGATTATTTGTGTCAAATTTTGGTATTTCTAGTAACTCGTAGTACACATTGATTGAACCTATAAACAAATGGTAACATCAGCCTCACATTCAACTTTCAAATTTGAAAAGTTAATCATAATTTCATTTGGAAAGACATATAATCATCTAATCTTTTAAAAATAAATAATTATAAAATAATGTATTTCTATTCACTAGCATATATTAAACAAACTTTTCATTAAAAAAATACCAAAATAAGGAGAGATTGACACTCACAAATTGAGATAAAACCACTCATTCCATTCCATTGGGCAACATCCTTACTCGATGTCCCTCATCATATATTTTATGGCCATTATGGCCAATTTGTACTAATGCCACGGATACGTATACGGACACGTGCATTTCCGTACCCACTCCGTAACCGTCAGGACTTTAATTTATTACGACAAGATTCGCATTAAAGTTCACGTGGGACACCGAATCTCAACTTATTACGACAAGATTCGCATTAAAGTTCACGTGTGACACAGAATCTCAACTGCAAGTGGTGAAGTGGTGGGCCCAGCGTGGACCATAGAACATAGTGGGGAAAGGATTTCCGTGAAAATGGAATTTTTATGGCATTTGGCTAATCCCTATAACGCACCTTAACGCACCTTCACTAAGGATTAAGATTTATTAATGGATTACATGGTAATGAGAAAGTTTAACGTAAGATAGTAAGTACGTAATAATGCAGTTACTATAATTAATTTACCTTTTGTTGGTTGGAATTCGACGTTTGGAAGGCCCACTTTGGCTCCTTACTTGTTAGATGTTAGGATTTAATCACTTTGGGCTCACTTTTGGAGGATTGTATTTGCTTGTTATTGCCTTTTAAAAGTAATTTCGCATTAGTGTGTTGATTGGTGTTGCATTACGGTCATGTGATTTGGTGTTTTAAAATTAGAAAGTTTTCCATGCTTAGACTTGGCCTTTCAAAGTTTTAAATTAGTTGCCCTAAAATTCTAGCATGGATTACGGCTTTTCTAGCTTTACTCCCTAGTTCATGAGACTATTCCTAGTAGTGCATAAATTTTATTTTGCTGATCATTCAACAAATGAGTCGAAAGAAGAAGCACATATTCAAGGGACCAAGATTTGTGAACCTTTTAGTAAGAAAAGAAGAAAATGATTTTTTATGAGATATTGACAATTTTCACTTAGGAGTATCATGAGGTTCCTCCTCTTTCTCCTCATGGAGATTTCTATCCTCCAATTTAGAAGACATTAATAAGTCTCCTCTAATAAACTTCAATACTCCAATTTCTGATCCCAATGAGCCTCTTCATGTTAAAATAAGGGAGTCCTTTCCCACGCATGATCTTTCTACGTTTTTGTGCAGACTTCTAAATTCCATCTTAAGGATGTTGAACGTTGTCGATTCTTCAATTAAAAGGGCAGGAATCCCAACTCATCCTATTATTTTCACTAAGGGTAGTAATGTCCCTATAGGAATGTCAATTGGTGGAGCTAACCCCTCCATCAATGTTCCTATAAGTAGTGAAAATGTTTCTTCAAGAATAATGTTTGTTAGTGCAAGTATCCCTAATATTGGATATCCTATTGGGAGTGGAAACATTCATGGTTCTAGAATTTTGTTGGAGAGGAAACTCAAATACCAAACCATTTCCTCACTAATTGGTTCATGAAGTTCCTTTTGCCAAGCATTGCTAAAGATGTAGAATTGTTAGGGGCATTTATGGAAGAATGTGCAATCCCTAACCCAACATCTAGACCTAATAGATTATTAATCTCAGTTGTTGTGCTAGAATAAACCCAAAGCTCTGAAATATGATTATGAGGAGGATTCCAAAACCCTATGTTGATGGTGTCATAACATTTGTTGGAAATATAGAAGTTAGCCAAGTTGCAAGCAAATGGGATAGTCGTCCCTTTATAATAACTCTCCTATTGTTACACCTTAAGCGCAACTTATCTCAACTTCTATAAAAACCTTAGATTTCAATATTGCTCAATCTATGAACCCAAATGGAAACTAACAACCTAGTGGTGAAAGGAAAATTTGACAAAAAAATTAATAACGACAATTTAAGCCAAGGAATTGACAGAACAAATAATGGTATTGATAAAAAGGATGGGGAGAAGAAGGAACAAAAGGAAGACTAAGTTTCCTTGTAAGTTTTCAAAGTAAGATTATTTGATGCACCAATGCCCAAAAAAGGAGGGACCTGAGAGATAATTCACTCAATGTGGTACTTAGTGGCAATTATGTGTAGTCCTCCAAAATCCATTTCCTCCCAAGTAGCAGCAATTGGTTGCCAATAAATTTGCACCTTTGCAAAGGGGAAATCAAGGTGCCCCTTCGCAAGAGGGAAATTCATGAAATGTTAAGATCTACATGTGTAACGAGTATGTCCATGTTTAGACTGAAGCTCATAATTATAATACTCCTTAGGTTTTACTAAGTGAGAAGGAAGCTCCTTAGGTTCTACCTTTTAGAATCAAAATCAATGAAATCATGATCAAGATTAATGAATATGAATTCATTATATGTAAAGAATAATAATATTGAACAATTCCTTAAGCACATTTAACTCAACTTCAATATAACATCACATTTATGCTAAAACCTTCACTTGAAAAAAATCAATAATAAACAAATAATGCAACTTGATCATGTTACAATATAATCATAACCATGCAAAATAATAAGCGTAAAGAAATAGTCTACAACTTCATCAAAAAATTTCATGTTGTTTAGCAAGTAATTATATGATATGAAAAGAATTAGAAGTTTGTTCCTCTTTGGTAAGAGGTTAAATTAAAACCATAAATGCTATTTAGTTTTATATGTGGGATTAAAGTTTTACTAGAAGGTATATTGATCCCAGTGGATGTAGCATCATCAATTACCACAAGGAATATTAGTGTTCTTGCATAGATTGTATAGGTTGAAACTGCATTTTGGTCCTACAGTAAGACCTAAAACTTCATCTAATTGGCTAGAAACTTATCTCCTTCGAATGTAAGGAAACAAGTTGACAACCCAAGAGCAAGAGGCATTTGGTAAGACAGGTAGTCTATACCCTTAGGAACCACTAGCAAGGAATTTCAAGGCATTTTAAGCACAACTTACCTCAACTTCTATACAAACCTTAGATGTCAATATTGCTCAATCTATGAACCCAAATGGCAACTAACAACCTAGTGGTAAAAGGAAAACTGGACAAAAAAATTACTAATGACAATTTACGACAAGGAATTGATAGAACAAATAATGGTATTGATAAAAGGGATGGGGGGGAGGAACAAAAGGGAGATTAAGTTGCCTTGTAAGTTGTCCTAATATGATTATTTGATGCACCAATGCCCCAAAATGGAGGGAGATGAGAGATTATTCACTCAATGTGATACTTAGTGACAATAATGTGTAGTCCTCCAAAATCCATTTCCTTGGCAAGTAGCAATAGTTGATTGCCAATAACTTTGCAACTTTGGAAAGAGGCAATCAAGGTGCCCCTCCGCAAGAGGGAAATGCATCAAATGCTAAGATCTACATGTGTAACCAATATGTCCATGTTTAATCTCAAACTCATAATTATAATGCTCCTTAGGTTGCACTAAGTGAGAAGGAAGCTCCTTAGGTTTCACCTTTTAGAAATTTCAAAATCAATGAACATACATTCAATATATATAAAATAATAATAATAGTTAAACAATTCCTTAAGCACATATAACTCAACTTCAATATAACATCATGTTATGCTAAACCTTCACTTGACAAAATTCAATAATAAACAAATAATTCAATTCGATCATGTTAAAATATAAGCATAAACATTCAAACTAATAAACATAAATAAATAGATTACAACTTCACCAAAAAATTTCAAGTTGTTTAGCAAGTAATTATATGATATTAAAAGAATTAGAAGTTTTTTTGCCTCTTTGGTAAGAGGTTAAATTGCAACGAGAGATGTTATTTAGTTTTATATATAAGATTAAAGTTTTACTAGAAGGCATTTGATCCCACTAGAGGTAGCATCGTCAATAACCACAAGGAATACAAGTGTTGTCGCATAGATTGTCTAGGTTGAAACCACCTTTTGATCATAATGTAAGACCTAGAACGTCATTTAATTGAGTAGAAACTTATCTACTTCAAACTTAAAACAAGTTGACAACGCAAGAGCTACAAACATTTGGCAAGAGAGATACTCTAACCTTTAAAAACCACAAACAAAACATTTCAACTACATGGACAATAAAATGATTTGTACACAAAAGTGGGATTTGAACTCACGCCTTTACGGACAAGAACCTTAATTTGGTGGCCTCCTCATTTTTTAACTAATTTTATATCTTCCTTTTTCACCACTTTAAAATCTCTTTCTCAAACGATATATTGTTTTTAATTTTAATTTTTAAAATTTTTCAATATTTATATTATATATATACAATGTACAATGAAATTAATGTTGTATTCTAATAAGTAGGTTTGTTTGGATCATTTATTACTGATTACATGTTATTTTGGATATTTGAACATATGGTTCTTCCATTTAATAATGGGATTTGTTTTAGCTTAAGCTATTTTTAGCATTAAAAAAATTAATATGAACTATAAAAGAAATAAATAAATATAATCAATAACAAAACCAGATGTAAGAGAAGGAATAACAAAACAAGATGTGAGAGAAGGAATTTAATAAGTAAAAATAAGAAAATCAATAATTTTTTATTCAGATATAATCACCAAACTTTTTATAGGTTATCTTATAGGTTAGATAAGTTATGTGTTCTAATAGGTTACTCTATATAGGTTAGATAAGTTGTGTGTTTCTAAAAGTTACTCTATAGCTTAAATAAGTTGTGTCCCTAAAGGTGAGCAATTGTAGCAAATCAGAGAGGCTCACACCTTCAAGGTTGCAGGGCATTTTGGTGTAGGGAAGATAATGGCCAACTTGCAAAGGTATGTGTGTTAGCTCATGATGAAAGAAGATGTCGCTAGGTTCATAAGAGGATGCATGCTTTGGTGTAACTAGCTTAGTAACAGGAAATATGGTCTATATCATCCCTTGCTTATTCCTACTCATCCTTGGGAAAACATTTCCATGGTTTTTGTGTGAGGTTTTCTAACAACCAAGAAGGGACATAAATACCTATTCGTGTTAGTTGACAATTTTAACAAGATGTGTGTTCTAATTCCATATCAAAAGACTATTAGCATGTAAGAAGAAGCGAACATTTCTTTGAACAGGCCTGGGTGCACTTTGGGATTCCAACGAGCATCATTTCAAATAAGGAAACATGATTTCTTGGTGCATTTTTTACTACATTGTGGAAGAAGATGGACACAAGGCTAAAGGGATGTACAATGTCCCATCTATAGACAAATGGGCAAAAAAGATAGCCAACATGATTTTGGTGCAAATTTGAGGGGTTACAAGCAAAAGCATCCTAAGACTTTGGATGGAAATTTAGTATTGACAAGACTATTAAAACGGAGCAATCCACACTTTCATTGATAAGTCCAAATTTGAAGCTTGTTTTGGATATTTTCCACCTTCTCCTTTGGATATTGCATATGGGAAACAAGGACGGGTGAGAGTGGGTCTCCTAGGGATTCCTTAAGGGCATACAAATTTGTTGAGAAGATTAGATAGATCCATCTACATGTACCAGAGATGTTGCAAAAGTCATAGGAAAAACACGAGGTTGGACATGATCAACATCAAATTAGTGAAGTCATTCAAGGTGGGAGACAAAGTACGCTACGACTAAATAAGGAAAGGCTACAGGTCCTGTTAGGGTTCTGTAATTTTAGCAAATTGGTAAGACTAAAACTGTAGAAGCAACATCGTTTCAACCAACTTTGGGATTCTAGGATCTAGCCCTCTTGAATCCGGAGAGGGATCTCTCCAATATGTAAAAAGATGGATTTGTCTTTGAAGTTTGGGGTTATGATATTAGGCTAGTTATGAAGGCCAAGGGTTTGTTTGTTTTTTGGATGGTTGATCATGATTACTGTTCAAGGTGGAAAGTTCTGAGTGCAAAAAAGTTCCAAAGGTGAGAAGTTGCAGGCAATCAGAGTAAGCTTCGACCAAAAAGATAGACAATTGCAGGTTTTAGTCCATTGGGCTATGGAGTCATAATAGGGTTTAATTGGAACAACAAGAGGCAAGAGTGGTCCATGGGGCAAGTCATCTATGTCTAAGGATCTCTTTGAAGATTGATTTATGGAATGGAATGATACAATAAGAAGGAGAAATAAACAGATGCAGAAACAAGAGTAGCCCAGGATCTGGTAAGTACTTTGAAACTAGCCAGCCTTTGACATGAACTCAAGAAAAACATAAAATTAAACTAGGATCTGGTAAGTACTTTGAAACTAGCCAGCCTTTGATACACTTTCAATAGAAAACATCTCAAAACAAAGGGAAACTTGAAGGCAACTTTTGGAGTAGAAACTAGCGGGCCGGGCTCACCACAAATCCTCTCCTAGCTCTTCTTTACTTGGTTACTTTCAAGACAAATACAAAGATAACAACAGAATGGCCTAAGATCCGGTAAGTACTTTGAAACTAGCCAGCTTTTAACACATTCCAAGGGAAACAATCAGGCAGTCTGTGGGATCAAACTGGGACCAGGGCTCACCATATCTTCCTCAGTTCATCTTCACCAAACATACACTGAAAATAACATCTAAGAATAATATTCATTTAAGAAAATAAGACGAGAGAACGCCAGCATTCTTATGCTTGAACTGAATTAAATCATTCCTAAATAACACAATTTAGAAGAAAACATTCAGATAAATATTTTCAGTCAGAGAAGGTTGCTGATATACAGTAGGTCCTAACTCTATGCATGTTGTTCTTTATAAGAGAATATGAAACACAGATGGAAACATAAACAAAATAACAAGTTACAATTAGAGAAACATCACCGTCAACATAGACCAGGATCCCAAAAATCAGCTTGTATTGATGCTCCAAACCAGTTACAGATTTAAGTCCAGTGTTTTAGGTTAGCAACCATCTACAAATCTCATCCTAACCTATCTATCACCAGTAGAGCTCCAAGAGCCAGTGAATACTATGTACAATTAGAAGTTTTTGCTCAAATGTATATCAAAGTTCTACAACCAACAGTTTCTCATCTTCTACTGAGGTATTTATAGAAGAATGAGGAGGTGAAATCTAACAAAAGATCTCTTCAGACAATAAATACAGATTTAGGACTTCTCGGCCTTTGAGGGGCTCGATGGAGAATTTTACAGGTGGACTACTGTATTAACTATTTTACAATAAATATCAAAGCTCGATGGGAGCTTTTATTGACTTTGAGGCTCTTTGTAATGTTTGGAGTAACTCTGCAGATATTTCTGCATTGATTTCCTTGCAGAAGTAACTCCCTTGCTGCGTTGAGGCAAAATATCTTCATTCGATCAATAACTTCAGCCTCTGATTGAGTACTTTGAGGAACAGGTGGCACTATGGTAGCTGAGGAATCAATTTGCCCCAGATTGTGGCGGTGGAGGCATTCATACTTGATAAAATACTTTAGGTTTTCTGTAAACTATGTTTTATTTGGGGATTAGGCTTTTGATAAGAATCTTAGACGTAATCCCCGTGAAACTGTCTCTAATCCTCCGTTCTAATGCATTCTGGTCTTCGGCACTGATACCCTTTGACTGTGCCCCTTTCATGGTGTTTTTGTTGGCGTGCAGGGCTACGCAGGGTTCATAAGGCATCAATGGTTGATGAATCATTGATAAACGTGAATTTTAAACCTTGTTAGTGATTTCCTATGGTGAATCGAAGGCGGGAGGGTCGTCACCCTCAACCTTCGTAATTTCTTCAGCATAGGCGGAAAAATATTAAACCCTACAAAATACAAACAAAAGTTTATAAAATCCTACGTATATAGTTTGACTACTTCAGAGGACGTGTGGAAAGAGCGGGGCCGTTGGATGGCATCATCCAACGCCTAGGATTGATCGGGAGAGATCGTGGAACGGGTGGAAGAAGAATGAATTTGAGCCGTCGATCGCGCAGATATCGACGGTCGGGAGCGGAGTTCGAAAGTAAAACGGAGGAAACAGGGCGATGGAATGTGGACCATCGATCTGCAGATCAGATCGACAACGGAGGTTGTTGTTGCCGCTGTACGATAGCCCGGTTATCACGTGTGTATCTTGGTTAACCATCGGACATCTTAGGCGAGCGATCTCCATCGGATGAGCGGGTTCGGATCCGACAGCTGTGGTCAATATCGCTGGGCATCCTCGTCCGAACTTTAATGCGCGATGAATGGCGGTTTCGCAAATAATACCCATGACACGTGGCGGCAAGTGTATGGAATCGCTGGCGATCGAGGGAAAACATCTTTTCGCCCAAGGGCAGTGCGATGGATACCGCCGGTTTTGGGCAACAGGCTTTCGGGCGGTGGGACCATGGAAAGATGCACTCCGCACCGTCGATCTGTGGATTCAGATCAACGGTGGAGATCAATTTTGAAAGTCGGATTGGCGGAAAAGTTAGAAAATAGCAAAAATCAACGTTTTTAATATATAACCAATGTTTTTAACTTTGGTCGGGATTTATTTTATTTTGAAGCGGATAGGTGCCCAATTGTGGGGCCGAGGGTTATATGAAGGCTGTGTGACCGGGGTTTACGGAGAAAGGGCTTATCGCATATCGAAACTTTGGGCCTGAGCTTTTCAATCAACCCATTGTATTTTTTGCGATTGCGATTATGCGATCGGTCTTTCAATCTACCCATTCAAATATTTAACACATGATTTTGGTTTTTAGACCAAAACTTTGGAAAAGTGGGTTTTGGGTTTTTACACAGGAAAAAGGTAATCAGGATGGATTTTCAATGGTTTATCGCGTAGAAGGCGGGCCCACAAAATATATAAAATAGCGATGCGATCGAGTTTTTCAATATAAGGCTGATCGCATCGCAAGTTTAAACACAGCGCAAAATCTTGCGCACTTTGAGTTTGTGTGATGCGATAAGCACCTCCAGAGTTAGATCGTGGTCCTAGGGTGTGGGCATATGATCGGAAGTGGTTAGAAACTCTTAGCCCAAGGGGGCTTAAGCCCAATTCATAAAAAACATGATTTTCATGGAATTTTTCAAGGTTTTCAATGGAGTTGGGGGGTTTTGGTAAGGTTAAAGAGTGAGTCTTTAACTTTGTAAAGTGATTTTCATGAAGGGAGGAAGAGGAATCATGAAAATAAAGGAGTTTTTATGGAAGAAAAAGGGGAGCAAATGAAGGTTAGTTTTGAAGTGGGAGGAGGAAAAAGGCCTTTGCAGCAGTAATCTGGCTTGGAAATTAGCAGGTTTTCTAAGTGTAAAATGGGAATATCAGTGAAGCTTTGGACAGAGGAAAGGTAGGAGGCCTTCAAGAGTCTTCAAGAGCCAACAGATTTTAGTAATGAAATTTGTTCCTTGAAGGCTCAAACAGTCTTAGCCACCTTTTGCTATAACAAATATTATACGTGGCTAACAGGTCCCTGGTAATAAAATCAAGGCTCTGCGACATGGTCCCTTTAAGATACTAGAGAAGGTTAGAGATAATGCCTATAGACTCAGTCTACCACCATACATGTAAATTTACTCAGTGGTGAATGTAAATAAATTGAACTCTATGAGCCTTTCATGCTATATCAAGAAGAGGAATAGGTCCTACCTTTTGTTGAGGATTTGACACCAAAAGTTGGGGCAGAGTTGACATAGGATACAATTTTTTAGAAGAGTTCCAAAATTAAAATATAGGGGCAACATGACCTTCAGAAATTGGGTTGAAAGGACAACTGCCAAGGGAGGATAAATGGTACTCCAAGGAGAAGGTCGAGGAAAAAATTTCTCACCTCATTCAATAAAATATTTTGGGGAACAACCTCAAGAGTTAGCTCAATTGGTCGAGTCTTCGTTGTTAAAACACCTTTACTATTGAGAGGCTACACATTTAATTCTCTTGACACTATAGAGGTACAAATTTATGATTGATCCAATAGGAAGTGATCCCTTTGGGTGGATTTACTTGGTACAAATATTCCATGGACGTAGCGGTCACCAATCTCCAAAGTCTGTGAACTACATAGAAAAAAATAAAAAAATTATTTTGGTGAACAAAATCCTCCCAAAAAGAGGAGGTATGATCCATATTGGATCATTATATTATTTTTCATCCATATTGATTATTTCAGAGTGGAAAAATTGGAGGAATCACCTCATTGGACCATTTTTTTATCGGTAGGTCATAGTTTGGAAAATTGGATCCTGAAACCTTCCAGAAGTAGTTTGAAGAACTAAGCATATTTTTTAGGGTTAAACCTTTGTTGATTAATAAATGCACCCATTAGTCTTATTCTACATGCATATACATTTACAATGGCACAAGAAGTGTCTCAATCAGAGTTTATATGTAAAATTTATGCCACTTGGAAGTTGACCTTCTTGTTTTGACCACCATGATTTGAGAGAATCCGACGTCAACCCCCATTATTCATGGAAATAGTTCAACCACATGATCATGATGAATAATACTTTAGAATATTCAATATTGTAACTCTATTTAATAGCTAAAAAAATTCAAACTTAACCACTAGTAGGCTAGCAGGTTGTGCTATAACTAGGCCATTAGGAGGAAAAGGGATTCCATTCTATTTGAGTGCATTTTTTCCCATGGATGAGTAGATTAGCTTAGAATGGATAAAAAAAGAGCAAACAAAGAGGGCTTTTCCATTGTAGAGGCTCATTGACCGTAGGTTTCACTCCTTCGTACTTGCATACATTTCCATTCAGAGAAAGAGAGCAAAGAAACCTCATCTTTCAGTTGAGTTTTCTCCCATAAGGGTTTCCCATATCATATCTTGTGTTCGTTGTAGTTTTTGAATTTTATTTCGATGTTCTCTAATTTCCATATTTTATCTAATGCCTTCACAAGCATAACACAATAATTCATGAATCCATAAATCTAAAGAGAAATTAACCCTTGTAGTGTACGTTTCGTATTTTCAAAATACTTTTGTAAGTATTATGAATCGACTTTTCTTTATCATTTAAAATAATAAAATGGAAAGATGATAATTTTGCATTTAATTTGATAAAAGTATCTTAAATATCAAATATTAATATTACATAGTTAAATGTAATTCAAATATTAAAATATAATAAATTGATTTGCACATTATTATAATTTTATTTAATTAAAATATTGATTTTGGGAAATATTTACCTAATTAAATTTAAAAAATAACACTATTAAAAAAAATTAAAACACAAAATATTCAATAACCTACTTTACAAATAGACAAACCTACAAAAACATTAATATGATAAGTATTAGATGCCCATAATATCCTGCTAAACCTGATAATATGTTATTTATTATTTACCTTTTATTAACAGTGCGAAACCTAGGTCAAGGTTAGATCGTTTATTGGATGGAAGAAAAATCTACCCACTAGTGTTATGCTATCACTAGGATTATGTGAAGCTTAGTAAAGCTTGGATACCCCTCGAGATAGTTTAATTCCCCCAAAGGTGGATTTCATCCTCAATCCCTCCCATGAGGTTTGAACCTAAGATCTATTAGGGACTAAACCCCACTTAAACTAACTGATTTACACTTCATAAACAGCATGCTAATATATTATTAATCCTTAAAAAGAAAAATTATAAATTTCATTTACAAGTGAACGTGCTTTAACTTTACTTTTGCTAAAATATTCTTTTATAAATTTTTAAAAGTGTAATTTTAATTTTAAAATACATCTAAAAGAATAATTAATATGATTTTTTTTTAAATCTCACATAACAACTTTTACATGTTTTTATTCACTTTATTTACTAAAAACAAGGAAAAATAATTGTTTGACCATGAGTATTTCCACCATTAGTGTTAGGAGGTGAATGTTAAAGCATAAGATAGGAGTTAGGAACAAGTCAACCATTATTTACATAATTAATAAAAAAAAATTCATGTGTACTCAACAACTATGATCAATATTGTCGTTTTCAAGCTTCTTCATGCTCTTCAATAGTTACCTTTTAGTAAGTACTAAGGGTGTCGTGTTCATGCATGCCCTTCAAGCATCTAACATCTAACTTTCTTGGTGGGGAAATGATGTAATTGTGGAGATATTGTTAACTCAACTTTATTGCTACCTTGTTGAGAGAATAAAGATATCTCCTTATTACATTCCCCTTAGCTTAACCTCATGAGTGACCAAATTCGTGCCCTACCCTCATGGAAACATGCAAACTTTAAATACAATGGCATTATCTTTTCAACCCATGTCTCAAAAAACAGAGTGTTAGGAGGGGGAACATGAATGGTATTCCTTCTCTCCTAATGATACCTTGTACACTTCCATACAACCCCACTTATCCATTTGCGGATTGATTGGAAAGCATATTCTCTAAGATTGCACACAATAAAATCAATGAATTAAATTACACTGCAATCCTAAATTGCAACATATATCATTAATCACATAAAACATGCTAACTAAATTTGGAAACTATACAATTTTGACATAATACTATGTCAATATATATTTTTGGCTTCTCTATCACACTATACAAATTATTGATACCATCTAAAATTAATTGCACAAAACATAAACTCATGTATCATAACCTTATGAATTATTAAGGTTAATTACATCATATCAATGCACATTTTATCCATCCAAGTTTAATCATTTAAATATATATTTTTTCAAAATTATAATTGTCAATTAAAGCTACTCAAAATAATTAGATATTTGAGTATTATCTTCATTACAAAGTCAATAAAATAGGTCATTTTATAAATAAAATTCCCTCAAATAATGAATTCTAATATGTCAAATATGTTAAAACAAATGAGACACTACATAATGGATCCCCTTCCATATAGATATTTCAAGAGAGGGGGATCCTACAAGGTTAATGGATCCTCAATTACTTTTACCATTAACCAAATATATATTCCCAATATAGAGGCCATAGGTTCTATTAGGTTAAGTTCCTTGGTGTTACCAACCTCAATGCTAGTCGTTAATCCACTTTTTATCTAGAAATTATAAGGAAGGAGTGTTTGATGAGAAGATGACTATTGGATTTTGAATCATTGATAGCTAAGTACAATATGTCAAATAAGTTTAAAAAAATGAGACACTACAATGGTTGAGTCCTTCTAATTTATAAGGTGCTCTTATCTTAGTGTTTGAAACCCCTTCCATTTAGATATTTTGGGTAAGAGTGGGATCCCGCTCTTAGCTCAATTATTCTAACCATGCACCAATGACATCTTTTCAATGTAAAGGTCATAGGTTCAATTTCCTCAAGTCCCTTGGTGTTACTAACCACATTCCTAGTGGTCAACCCACTTTTTATGTAGAAATTATGGGGAAGAAGGAGTGCTCTGTGAGGAAATACTATTGGCCTTTAAATCATTAATAACCTTTAGGCTAATCAAAACTTATGACATTTATTATAATGTGTATTCATGTATGTGTGCATGTGCCAAATAAGATTAAATTCCTCAAGGGTTAGCTCAATCAATTGAACCATTTGGAAAACACATGTTGCCTCTAGGGAGAACATAAGTGATAAGGTTAAATCTAGTCTATGGTTAATGGGAATTTAAATCTTTGACCCATGTCTTCTCCAAATTAACAACATGCATTGTCCGGACATTTAATTGATTGAGCTAAGCCATATACATATACATATAGGTCCTTAACATTGAAGAAATGTAACTCTAGTTAAAGAAAATGAACTCCAAACTCTCTATACTAGTGAAGAAATTAGTTGATTTGGAGATCATCAATCCTAAAGAGAATATATGAGCTCATGACATTATACAAGTGGACTCCCCTTCTATTTGAATGCTTAAACCATCAATTTAGTTTAATTTTCTCTAAGCACTGATAAGGTATCACATGTTAGTTATAAGGTTATATTTCATAGTTTTTATTTAGATTAATTAGATTGTTAAACTTGAATGATGTTGTTATAAATTTTGGACTAATACTATGGCCTGAAAAAACCTATCTTTGCTACTGGTCTAGTCTCCCTAATGAAAAACTAGTTGATATAGACCAAGATTTTGAATTTTTCTTTACAAAGTAATATAAATATTCAACTAATTTTTTTTTGTAAGTTGGAAGTTTAATTGATGATTAAACATCACATCATGTCGAAAATACCTGCTATCTATGGCCTACCACTTGGGAAACTAGATCAAAGACAAAAAAGTATAGATTGCAGTGAAAAAAAAATCAAGACTTAGCAACTAAATCTCCAACTAACTTTAAAACAAAAAAAATACACTCGAATTTTGGAGCCTACTTTGGATATCGCAATTGGTCGTTCTATATTCACTATTCAGTCATTTGATGCTTTTGAGATCCCTTCTTGGATTGGAAGTGTCGAAGTCACTTTCTCACACATGCTCAGTTTGTAATAAGTGCATGGGCACATTATTTTACGCAATATTGAAAAATCATAGCACGGTTCATCCAGACTATGCTTGTGTGATATCCAGTCCACGTCGACAATCAATTCGCACTAATAGTCCCTCACTCTATTTGCGACCATACTTTTATTTTGGTGAGTTTCTCCAACTGTCACTTTTGAGCACTTTCATCGTCGCATGTGTTGTTTTCATGTTTACGATTATTGATTTCTCTAGATTTCCCTTTAATTAGTGTCATTTTCATGTTATCTTCACTTTGGCATGTGTTGTTTTCACCGTCGTTCACATATCACAAGTGTCATTCACACTCTTATTTTAATATAACAAGTGTCATCTTTTGGCATAGGAATTGTTGCGTATCATGTAAAGTGGAGTTGTGGTTTGTTTAAAGGGGAAATATTTGTGATAATGAGTTTTTATTACCATTTAAACACCTTTCTCACTCATTACAAAAGTTTTAAGCACTGACACACAAGTGTCATCACGGTCGTCGCAAAGTGTATCTTTGGTGTCGCACTTGTCTTAAAATCCTCGCAAACTTGTCACATTGAGGGAAATATTTTTTTATAAAAATGTTCTGGATTATCTATGTTTTTATGTCGTCAAGTGTTCTAAGTATGTGGTCACAGTCAAGTCATATCAATGTTCACATCAGTCTCATTTATCCCACACTCAACCTTTTTTCGGAAACTTCCCTCTTCCTAGCCTCATTCGACCTTCCTCAACTATGCATTAAGCAAATCCAACCCTCAAGCTGCAATCCTATCCCTTGACACTACACAATGCATAGTTTCTTCCTTCCAAGACTGTGCACTACATAGTTCCATTGCTCAAGCCTGAACCTTGGCCTAAAAAATTGCGCAATTCAACCCTCCAACCTAACCCCAAATGCGGAGTGTGCAATCTCTAAGCTCAAGCTTAAACCCCGAGCTCTTGAAATACGCAATTGCATAATCACTAGGCCTAATTTGGCTTCCAAAACTATGCAGTTGGATGAAACAAAGAAAATTCCTTTCAACCTAGCTCACTAACTCCAAAAATTGTGCAATTTATCTCTCCTACCCAGTCAGTATTGAGCATTGTGTAATCTCAAGGCTCAAACCTCAGCATTGAGCTCTTGAAATGCACAATTTCACAATCACTCAGGCTTCTCTATTCTCCAAAATTGTGCAATAGGTTGATCTAGTTCCCATCCCCTCATTCTATCACAATGAGCTCCCAAATTGTGCATTTTTCTTCCTCATTCCAGCACGAAATGCGCATGGCTCAGTCTCAAGGCTCAGGCTTCACCCCTGATTGCCCAAGTTGCACTATTGGACATTTACTGAGCCTATTTCCCAACCTTTCACCTGATTTTGGATTAGTTAGTGGATCAATATGCACCATCTTAGACTACGGGTTTATCAGACTGATGTCGTCTTGTCATGAGTGGATTGAAAATGCACGTACTCTATCATGCTATGAAAAGATGATGAAGAAGGATATGGATAAGGAGGACATGCTAGAAGACACATATGGAGCTGAAGATATAATATGATAATAAGGCAAGAAGATGAAGGAACACCAAACTATAACAGAAGATGAAATATTAAGATCACATGGAAGACTCCTCATCTTCAAGACATGAGGAAGAAGAAGAGCGTACACCATATTTTCAAGAAGACACAAAGAAAAAAACAACAAAGAATGCCTTGACATTTCCATGTCATCATGTAGTCCATGCCATCAATGTCATGTCATGTCCTATCATGAGTCATCACGTGCCACATCATTTTTTGGAATATGTAATTCAATATTGCAGAAATTTATTGTTAAGTGGAAGTCCAAAAGACATGTATAGAATATGAATAGCCATGTAACATCGAAAATTCATAGAAAGTCAAATAGTCATGAGGGTAATCAAAGAGTCATAAGGAATGTGAAGTATCATCTCCCCATTGGTTATATATACACCCTCATTGTATGAGAAAAGGACTTTTCACCTTGGCTGCTCCCGCAAGGCATTAGAGAGACAAGTTAGTTTTTTTGAGGAGAATGGAGTGGCTCCAATGATCCACTACTGGAGCTAGTGGTGTTCATTGTATACATATTCCCATTCAATTTGCTCATGAATTTGGTAGAGATATTTTTTGAAATAACATATGTGAATTGCGAATTCTCCACTACATGAGTGCCACACATTTTTTTCTCAGCATTGAATCCATGTACAGAATAAAAAAAAAAATTTAAATAACAAAAAACCACGATTTAAACAAAATAAATTTTACCATATTCCATCCAAAAACTCCAAAACTAATTGGACAACACCCAAAAAAGTTATTCACCAAATATCCAAACATATATTTCACTAATGGATGGAAATCAGGCGTGTAATTTGACATCCTACATGACGTATTTGGAATTCCAGAACGTATTTGACCACTAGTGGAAAATTTTCCATGTCAAGTTTGATGTGTCTTATAAATCGATATCCTGTCATTTTGACATTCAATCTCAAATTAAACTTGTCAAAATAAATGATACATGTCTTAATTACAAGCACCCACATCACACTTCCAGGATCCTAAATCCCCAGTTTCATGATAACACACAGAAAGTATTTGAGAATGGCAAGATTTGACCTTGGTAATAAAAGTGCAATTATAGAACTTAACACATTTAATGAATTTATGTGCTCTTAACCAATATATTAGGATAGAATTTACCCCCAAAAGTAAAATATTTTATAGTGCATTAAATTATATTAAAGCCTAAATGGGTACAAGTCCAACAAGATGAAAAAGGAAGGGTGGTGGTGGTGGTGGTCCGAATTTTCTTATATATCGAAACTCACTAGTGTTTGTCAGGTGCGAAAAAATTTGCTCAAAATAAAAAGTTGTTGGAATGGTGTGGAACCTGGAAGACCATGTAGATATCATCGTTATGAATCTATCACGACTCGTTTCGTGGAAAACCAACACTGTATGCTCTTGGAAACGAGTTTTGTTCGTTTTATCAAACAGTGCAGTGCTCTAACCTATTCGGGCTAACCGTTGGGTCGTGTAAACCATACAAACCAAACACTAATTAATGTTGATGCGACAGAGTAATGGGGTAAGGGGCAACGACTTAGCCCTGGGCCCCCCAACAAACTTGGTATACGACTTTGGCCCGGAACCGTGGGCGCGGAGGAGGCGGAGCCCACCAAAATTTAATATTAAATAAATTCAGCCATAACTTATGGTTTGGAATTCAGATTTTTAGGTCACATTATGCATTTGAATCATCCCACAGATTGTGCTGAAAATTTTCCAAATTTTTGTTTCGTTACTGGAATTCAGGGCGAATTTGTAGGATGGCTCTGAATTTTGTGGAATTTGTAGAGTGACTAGTAGCAAAGCTAGGGAAACTCATAACTTCTTAAATTTTTAACCAATTTGGGAGCAGAAAGAGGTTATACATGTATTTTTGATAGTTCTGAAGAAAATGGAACAGGTTTTGAAGTGATAAGAGCACTGTAAATGTATGTAATCAACTTTGTATGAGCACAATGAAGGAGGGCCAGTCATTGGACGCTGGACCAAGAGACGTAGCCCAGGAGGGGTGTTAGGTCCCTATATTACTAGTATAGTCCCTTATTGTTGTTAGTGTAACCCCCTTATTGTTATTATTGTACCCTTTTAACCCCCATTTTATTATTATTGTGCCCTTAAATTATTATTGTTAGGTCGGCTAGGATTATATTGTGGCCCACTAGGATTACATTATGGCCCCATGGACTCCTATATATAGAAAGGAGGTTTTGTAAATTGTATCATCCAAGAATTGTTCATTCATGTAATGTATTGGAGGTTGCCCCCTCAAAGTGGCTTATTTCCAAGGCGTTGATATCTCTTTTCTTCTATTTTTGGAGCTGGTTACACAACATTCGGTATCAGAGGCTTTGGATTTTAGGGTTTCGCTACTCCAAACAGGTCATTGTGGAATTTTTGCTATAACGTTTTTTATACGAATTTTCAGAAGCTAAAATTTTTAGAGTGCGAAGCCGAAATCCTGAGGAATATTGTCTAAAAATTTCAGAGCTTGGTTAGAAATATTTTCCAAGATATGATCTGTGGAAGTTAGGTCTTTTTTTAGGCTCCTAAACAGGTCATCGTGGAATTTGAGCTATAAATTTTTTTCTACGAAGGTTCAGAATCTGAAATCCCTATGGTACGAAGCTGAAATCCTGAATAAATTCGTCAAAAAATTTCAGAGCTTGGTTCGCAATATTTTTGGAGATATGATCTGTGGAAGGTAGTGCTTTTTCAAGCTCTTGAATTTCATCTCAAAGAGGTGATTGTGGGAAAAGTTCAATAACTCTCTCTGTGGGCATCATATTGGAGTGCCGTAAAAATTGGTCATAAGTAAATGGAATTTGGTTTCTTGGCTATCAATTTTAGAGATGAAGGATGAAACAGTGACACGTGGAAAGTCGTACAAGTTCGCTCTACTGAACCAGTCCATAATTAGGTCATTGTGGGAGATTGGACACAACTTTGTCTTGGAGAATCCAAATCAGGTCAGACCTGTGGCATTCGAAAGATAATTCAGAGGGATACGTTGGTACTGAAAATAAAATATTGAAGTGTTGCAATCACAAATATAATCCAATTTCAATATCGATCTCCTCAAAAGCAAGAAAAAGGTGTGTATTTTTTTTCCGAATTGCATAAGTCTTGTTTGAAGAATTAATTTGAATTGATTCCAGGGGCATATTGTAGAATAGATATTAGTATTGGATTATAAATATGCCCTGTAAAAATAATTCAACACCCATTAAGCCTTCAGAAGGCTCTACTATGACTCATGAATACGAAGAATTGCAACATGATCTATCAAAATTACAAGAGCCAGTGCAACAAATTTCACTCTCGCAAAGAGCAAAAAAAAATGAAATGGAAGTTTTGAAGAAAGGCGTGGAAGCTAAGATGGATGGCATGCAAGATAATATGGATGGTGTGGAAGCTAAGATGGATGGCATGGAAGCTGGCATGGAAGCTAAGATGGAAAACATGAAGAATGATCTAAAAATAGACATCAAAGGTTTGACAAAGTTGATACAAGAAATGTTTCCTAATGGTGAAAAGATAGTAGAAGAACCTCATGATGAGAACAAAATCAATGTTAATCGTGATTTCATAAACTCTAATGTTGGCGGGAAGAACCACCATATTCAAAAAATGGATATGAGGAAGTTTGATGGAAAGGATCCTGTAACATGGATACTACAGATGGAGCAATATTTTGATCTCCATAACGTGCAAAACACACAAAAGGTACACATTGCAACTTTACATTTAGAAAAAAATACATTTGTATGGTATAGATGGCTTTGCTCCCGTAAAAAAATTGTCACTTGGTCTATTTTTACGGAAGAAATGATAGCACATTATGAGGATACAAAGAGCAACACCTTCTTTAGCCAATTGATAAATCTCAAACAAAAGGGTTTAGTGGGGCAGCACATTGAGGAATTCCAAAAATTGAATATAGGGGTAACTGATATTCCAGAGGAACACAGGATCGATCTCTTCATAGGTACTTTAAAGGATAATATCCAACATGAAGTTCGCGTTTTGGAACCAGATTCATTGGAGAAGGCATTCAGGTTGGCAAGAAAAGTTGAATGTAAAATAATGGCGACAAGGAAGCCTACCACTAAATTCTATAAAGAAGGAAGTGTTGCTACGCCTAGATTTCCACAACCTACAAGGTTGACACCACAACAATTGGAAGAAAAAAGAGCAAAAGGGCTTTGCTACATTTGTGACAGAAAATACACTAAAGGTTGTAAGTGTGCTGAGAAGAAATTATTTTACATAGATTGTGAAGAGGAAGAAGAAAATAAACAAGAAAAGGATATACACCAGGAACCAGCCCTAGAAGAGGAAGAAATGAATCCGACCATATCGTGTAATTCACTGGTAGGAATTACCACTCCTCAAACTCTCAAGATAGAAGGACAAATCAAGAAGAAAAAGGTAATAGTGTTGATTGATTCAGGTAGCACCCATAATTTTATTCATTGTAAGGTAGCCAAGGAATTAAATTGTTTCATATACCCAGCACCAGAATGTCAAGTGATGGTTGCAAATGGAGGAACTATAAATTGCTCTGGAAAATGCCATAATATCAAGCTAACCATGGGGGAATATGTAGTGACTAGTCCAATGCTTGCCATTCCTATGGGAGGTGCTGATGTTGTACTAGGAGTACAATGGTTACAATCTTTGGGGACGGTAGCTTTTAATTTTCAAGAACTTTTCTTGAAATTTTTTTCAGAAGGAAAGGAAGTCGAACTATGGGGTATTGAAGGGAAGCCGGGAAGGATAATAAGCTCTAATGTCATGAAAAAGCTTCTAAAGAAATAAAAATGAGGTGTAATTGCACAATTATTCTCACTAGATGTTCCGACATCAAAATCATCTATTTCTGCAGATCTCCAACAAGTCTTGGACAATCATTCCAAGGTGTTTGAAACTCCCAAAGGACTTCCACCTATTCGTGATCACGATCATGCTATTAATTTGATTCCAGGAAGTGTTCCTCCAAACATCAGGCCTTATAGATATCCTTACTTCCAAAAGAGCGAAATTGAACGTATGATTGCAGAAATGTTAGAGGCGGGTATAATTCAACCTAGTCAAAGTTCTTTCTCTGCTCCTGTAGTATTGGTACACAAGAAGGATGGATGATGGCGAATGTGTCCGGATTATAGGGAGCTCAATAAACTCACCATTAAAGACAAATTTCCCATTCCTGTGATTGATGAATTACATGGAGCAATTTATTTTACCAAGTTGGATCTTCGTTCAGGATATCATCAAATTAGAATGAAGACTGAAGATATTCCAAAAACAACATTTCGAACTCATGAGGGTCATTATGAATTTTTGGTCATGACTTTTGGCCTTACCAATGCACCTTCTACATTTCAAGGGTTGAGGAATTCCATTTTCAAAACCTTCCTTAGAAAATTTGTGCTAGTATTTTTTGATGATATACTAATCTACAGCAGGTCTTGGAAGGATCATGTTGAACATGTTGACAAGGTACTCAAACTATTGCAGGAGAAACAATTATATGCAAAAACATCCAAATGTTTCTTTGGAGTACAAGAGGTGGAATATCTGGGTCATATTATATCTCACGAGGGTGTTAAAGTAGACCCTAACAAAATTAAAGCCATTAAGGAATGGAAAGTCCCCACTACCATAAAGCAGTTGCGAGGATTTCTCGGGTTAACAGGGTATTATCGCAAGTTTGTTAAGAATTATGGGAGAATAGCAGCACCTCTAACAACATTATTGAAGAAAGATGCATTTTCATGGACTCCTGAAGCAACTAAGGCCTTCGAACATCTTAAAGAGGCAATGTGCCTAGCACCGGTCTTAGCTACGCCAGACTTCACAAAAACCTTTATTGTGGAATGTGATGCCTCAGGAAATGGAATTGGTGCAGTTTTAATGCAGGAAGGAAGACCCATTGCTTTTCAAAGTCGTCCAATCAAAGGAAAGTATTTACAGAAACCTATTTATGAGAAGGAAATGTTAGCAATACTACATGCACTAAAGAAATGGCGAACTTACCTAATGTGAAGACACTTTAGGAAAGCTAAATGTTGTTTCGTATGCACTCTCAAGAAATAATGAAGAGGTGGAAGCATTGCTTTGTGCCATTTCTATTATCCAACCAGATTGGATAAATCGAAGCAAGGGATGAATGGAAGAAGGAAAAAGATGTATGGACACCTCATTCAAAGTTGTAGCAAGATCCTAGTACATCTGATACATTTAGTTGGAAAAATGATTCCTTATGGTACAAAGATCGCTATATCTTTGTAATAATTCCCAACTAAAACAAAATATTCTTCTGGAATTGCACACTTCTCCTTTAGGAGGACACTCAGGATTTTTAAAAACTTACCACAGGGTGAAGAAAGAATTTTTTTGGGATGGCCTTAAATCTGATATTGAAAAGTTTGTGGCGGAATGTTTGGTTTGCCAGCAGAATAAAGTTGAGACAATTAAGACCCCGAGACTTCTACAACCTTTATCCATTCCAAGTCAACATTGGGAGGAGATTTCAATGGATTTTATCACAGGTTTACCTAAGTCCGAAGGAAAGAGTGTCATCATGGTGGTAGTTGATAGACTTACTAAGTATGCACACTTTTGTGCATTATCTCATCCATTTAAAGCAAGTACAGTTGCTACTACATTTATGGACAGAATTCAAAAGCTACATGGAAGCCCAAGGGTTATTGTGAGCGACAAAGATCCCATTTTTACTGGAAATTTTTGGACGGATTTATTTTCTTGTTTGGGTACTCAAATAGCTCATAGCTAATCTTATCATCCTCAATCTGATGGTCAAACTGAGATAGTAAATAAATGTTTGGAAGGATATCTTCGTTGTTTTTTATCTGATAAACAAACACAATGGGTCAAGTGGTTACCTCTCGCTGAATGGTGGTATAACACTTCCTTCCATACTGCAGCAAAAATGACCCAATTTATGGCACTTTATGGATATCATCCACCATCGATCACATCATCTTTAAGGGAAAATTCGAAGGTTCAAGCAGTGGAAGATCACATCGAGCATCAGCAAGAAGTTCTCCAACTCTTAAAGGATAACCCGAATTTGGCACAAAATCGAATGAAACAACAGGCAGATCAACATCGCAGCGAGAGAAGTTTTGATGTAGGAGATTGGGTATTTTTACGGCTACAACGATACAAACAAATGTCCCTCAAGCAAGCAAAGAAGGATAATAAATTATCGCCAAAGTACTATGGTCCTTACAAGGTGTTGCAAAAGATTGGTACTATGGCATACAAATTGGAGCTTCCTGCTTCTTCGCGAGTACATCCAGTTTTCGATGTTTCATGCTTAAAGAAGGTTATAGGTGAAAATATTCCAGTTCAAACAATATTGCCAGAACTTGATGAGGAAGGAAAAATCATATTGGAACCTGAAGAGGTCACAGAAACAAGAACTCGACAACTACGGAATCGATCAATTTCAGAGTATCTCATCAAGTGGAAGAACTTACCCACTGAAGATTCTACATGGGAGGATGAGAATTTTATACAGAAGCACCCAGAGCTACTCAAGCGTCGAGGACAACACTTTTTTGAAGGAGAGGGGCATGTTAGGTCCCTATATTACTAGTATAGTCCCTTATTGTTGTTAGTGTAACCCCCTTATTGTTATTATTGTACCCTTGTAACCCCCATTTTGTTATTATTGTGCCCTTAAATTATTATTATTAGGTCGGCTAGGATTATATTGTGGCTCACTAGGATTACATTATGGCCCCATGGACTCCTATATATAGAAAGGAGGTTTTGTAACTTGTATCATCCAAGAATTGTTCATTTATGTAATGTATTGGAGGTTTCCCCCTCGAAGTGGCTTATTTCTAAGGCGTTGATATCTCTTTTCTTCTATTTTTGGAGCTGGTTACACAACAAGGGGTGAACTCCTTCATCACTTGTTGTGTTGTGGTTATTTTTATGGTGTATTTGTATGTTGTTTTCTTCTATTTTAGAGTTTAAATTCATGCTTTATGTGTATAATAATTTAACATAAAACCACATAAAACTCATTTTTAACACTTGCAATGTATACAACCTCAATCACATTTACATATACATCTCATACAGATCAGTGAGGCACCATCCATGATGGTATTCTAGGAATATTGCATAATGAAGGCCCTAAGGATTTCTTAGTCTGCTCTGAGAAGGAAAAGGCACTTGGTGTAGCGCGATGACTATTGGAGCGTGGAGAAATCATGCCTTTTAGAATATATGTAGAGATTGGGTGTGTAGCCCTTGCTAACTATGGGTCTGAATATGTGAAGCTTGTTGTAATTATTAATGTTGTTGACTATAACTGGGCCTTGGTTGATGCATCGAAGATGGTGAGATCTCAATTGAACCTTAAAAGGATTGCACTAGCAGATATCAAAATTGACATTCATAGAGTACCAAAGAAGAAAGTTTTGATTAAGGTTATGGAGTCTGCAAAGGTTCAAAAGAAATGAGAGAATATTTCATGGGGTCGAAAATTGATCGTGCAAAAGAAAAGAGCTAAATTGAACGACTTTGAGACTGGGAATATTGAAGAAGAGGATAATTTGATTAGAGAGTAAATATTGTGGTTGGTGAATTCCATCCATGTCGAACAAGTAGGAATATTCATTCATTCGGTGTATCCTTCATATCAGCTCTGCCATACCACATATTTTATGCCCATATTTTTTTTTTGTTCGTTGCGAGGGAATTAAGGTGAATTTGAGATTGATATATACAAGGTTCATATTATAATGACAATTTCTTAACATAATACTATTCTTATCAAGGATATATTGTTGTTCATTGTTAGGTTTAATTCAATGATGGGACTTCTTCCTCTTATAACATGAAAAGTTGGTTCCAGTGGGTTTAGATCGACCACCATTGTTGAATAAGTTACAAAAGGAGTTGATGCTCCCAATCTCATATCATTTGTCACTGGTACAATGACTTTACAATTCACTATATATAGAACTCGTGTCCCAATTTTATTATGCATATTTCATTTTTGTCTTTATCTTATCTCAAGCATTGGTGGTTTGGCATGCTATGATTGAATGTGTGAAGTACTCCCAATTTTCTTTATGAGTGTTCGTTCTTTTTTTATGTGGGGTTATGCTTGCTTATTTGTGCTATGTGTGGTGTATGTGTGTGAAATCAATGTATGTGAGTGAGAGCGTAGAAAAGAGAGGAAAATTTTCTTGAAGAAGAGAAAAGAGGGAAGGATATGGATGCATAAGTATTTGTGGGTTGTTCGATCACTGAACCAAACCAACCAAGACAATATTCATTCCTCTTATGGTTGGATGCATGAGTCGGGGGAGATCTAGGTGTATTTTTTAATTTGACTTGATTTCTTAATATCAATTACAATTTCCATATCTAATTCTCGTGTTGTTTTTAATAACCATCTGGCGTTTTTTTGTGCATTTATTTTCCATTTGAATGGTTTCTTTGACTATGTAATAGTTGAATTTCTCTAAGTGAAAATGGTGGAATAATATTTTAGAAGGTACATTGTAGATCCTTCCTAATACTTCCATGTACTTATCTATGTCCCGAGGGGTTCTTCAAATTTGATTTCTTTCAACTAACAACAATTGCAATCTATAACAAATTCATTACTTTATTTCTAGTTTTTTCTTTATTGATGGTGCCTTTTTTTTTTTAGACAATCTTCTAGCCCATAGAGAAACTATGCAAACCGTAGAGTGAGAATAACTGCTATGGAGCAATATTCCTAAGGTAAGTTGCAATTCCTTCTCAATATCTTCTTGCTTATGTTGTTACTATGGATAACATTCATAGCATTACTTTGTTTTGTAGATTTAAAAATTTATAATTAAAAATAAATATACAGAAGCTAGTCTAAATTGTTTTCTCAGTAATTATAGAAATATATGACGATTAGGTTAGCTTGTGATTATTCTCTAAAATCATTCATAATGAAATGTAGTCTAAAGACTCTAGGCCAAAAAAGAGTTTAACGTGTTAGATTTTAGGGTGTTTGTATAATCTTGAAATTCAAGAAACAATTCAGTTGATTCTAAACCCAAATATTGCATTTTGGATATCCACAAATAAAATGTATTCACTTAATTGAAACTCGGTTTATAATAGGGTTTACGAGAGTTATATGTAGGAGAGGAGTAGAGAGGATAAAAAATTACTTCTTTCACACTTAGTTTTACTTCTTTGAAACACTTCGACATGTTCCATTTTAGGGTGTTTATATAATCTTGAAATTCAAAAAATAATTTGGTTGATCCTGATATTGCATTTTGATACCCTAAAATAAATTTTATTCACTTAAATTGGAGTTGGGTTCACAAAAATTATATGCAAAGGATCAGGGTTTACAAGAATTTTATGTAGGACTAGAGCAGAGATTACTTCTTTGTCACTTAGTATTACTCCGCCCGAAGTCATTTCTTCTACTAAATATGGAATCTGAATATTGAAGATTGAAGTACTAGCATGAGAGAGTGTTTGATAGTTTATATTATCATATTACTCATAATATATGTGATTATTTATGTCATAAATTTTGGTATTTCCAGTACTCATAGTACATATTGATTGAACCTATGAACAAATTGTATCATTGGCCTGAAATTCAACTTTCAAATTTGAAGGATTAGTTATAATTCCATTTAAAAAGGATATAGAAATTATATGCACTAAGCATGCATATGTCCTTGATTCACCTGATCTCACACTATTTAACTTGATGAAAAATACTGAATCAATTCCACTTGTTAATCTTTTGCGGAAACAATTAATTGCACACATATGTGAAGCATAAACAAAAATAATCAATCGCACATAACACAGTTTTTAACTGGGAAATCCTGAAGCTGAAAACCCCAACTATATATTATGTAACATGGAGATCATATGAAAATATCATACAAAGCATACAAAGCTTATCACAAGCTCTCAGTACAGTACAATCGTCATACACTAATCAGGACCAATCTTGCAAATCCATGCACCGATCTTTGCCTCCTGCTAGCTTGCCTCCACTGCGCAATCCAAGCTGATTACAAAGACCAATTCAATGTAATCCCACTCTCATTGAATGCGTTACTATCTTCGGAAACTCCAATGTCTATGTAGATGCAATTCATGCGTCACTAGTAGTCACAACAGATAGTCCATCTTGCCCTTTCACCTATCTCTCCACTGGTCTCCACTGAAACTGACATGCACTGTAGTTAACTGATGTATTGTTCAGTTGATTAATGAGTTATTATTTTGTGAATTAATTAACTAATTAATTCACTCCACTCTCACTAGTGTATCATTCAGTTAGACTAGATACAACTAGCTCAACTGAGTCTAACTGAGTTAAACTAAATACAACTCCATAACTACTTCTTCCAACTGTGTCATAACTCTGCCACTTGAGTTCTAACTGAGTCCTCCATGCATTAGCTCCATTAAACCCTTAGGAATAGCATAATTCCTTCTGTCAGCTGATGTGCCACATCTGTGCACTGAACTGAAGTGCTCCAAGAGAATAAGTTGCTGTTTAGAGTTTGATTATTATTAAGAGCTAATAATAATCGACATGCATCTATTTTTATATTGACGATCTATAAATAGACTTCGCCCAATATTCTAAAAATAGAATCTCATCTATTTTTCACATTTGACCAACCATCTACAAATAGCCTCCTGCTACATATAGAATATGCTCACCATGTCTAAAAATAGACATACACCTAAAAATAGCCTGTGTGGGCCCACCTAGTTTAAGTGATTATTTTCCAACTAGGATCAAGGATGATGTTTCAGGATGCCTCCTTCACTATTTCTTGTTGCAAAATTCAACACTCCCTCTCAACAAGAAAGGACTGTCTTTGCATGCAACATGCAACTCCATGCATTCGCCCTGCAACCTTTACAAGCACCCTGCAACTCCATGCATCCGCTCTGCAACTTTTGCTGCAACACTTCTGAAACTGAATAGCCTCCAAACAACTCAATCAGTATAATGCATCTATCATCAAAGTCATCGACTTCTGCTTAGCTACTGCACATGTCTTCAGGAACCACTGCGCTGTTGAACTCTGCACCCATGCACTCTGCACTTGTTGTCAACTCTAAACTGCGCTCTAGTATCCAACACTATCTCTTTGATCTGCCTGCATCAATCCAACTGATCATGCTAATACTGCTCTATGGGCACCTCGTAGCTAGGTTCAATTCATGAGATCCACACCATCTCAATGAATCCTGCGTAGAAATATCCTCTTGGGATTACTCATGCATGTCGCCCCACCTCTCACCTAGTGGTATAGCTGCATGTACTCCTTTTTCCCATCTGGCACAAAATTTCTCTGCATGAGTGGTTTCACCCACTCCATGATCCTCATCTTGTGGCTGCTCCACATCCCGAGGTTCACTCTTACCTGCATGCAAATCCTGCTCCCTCTCAAGCATCAATTGCATGGCTTTCTCACACTTCCCAATAGTAGGAAGCTCAGTAGAAATCCTATCTACATCAAATCTATAAAGATTTTTCATTTTTATTTTTATGAGCTTGTCTTTAAGCGCCAACTTCCTCTGGTCAATTATGCTTTGGAACAAATTTGGGTGTGGAGCCTGATTATCTTGTTTACTTTGTATCACAACATTGGACCCATGTACCTTAAAAGGGGTGACACCACTGCCCGTAATTAATCGTTGCCGTGGGGGGTCCAGGGGGGGGCGGCAATGCTTTTTGGAGCCCCCCCCTGGCGGGGGTTTTCGGGGGCAGCGCCCCCAAAGCTAAAAACAGATGTAAAATTACCTTGTAAAAGTATAGTAATTTCTAGTCAATCTGGGCCGTTCATTAGGAAAATGATCTGACGGTAGAAGTTCTGTTTAGATTAGGGTTTTTTCCCTAGAAGGAAACCCCTCGCTTTTATGAGGGCATTGTATCGCGGCCGTGTATTGTATATGTATTATCAGAGCGAGAAACAGAGAGGGAGACTGTGAGAGAGAACAAAGGATATTACAGCGGATCTGATGTAGGTTTTGTCTCTTAATTTTTGCTAGATAATAGAAATGAAGGACTGGTTGTTCGGGGTGGATGTAGCCCAAACTGGGTGAACCACGTATATCTGTGTCTCTCTGGTTTTATGTGTTTTTTGTGTGCTTGTATTTTCCGCATATTTTATGTGTTGCATTGCTCCATAATATATAATTTTCTAACAACTGGTATTACAGCCGAAGGTATATTTGGTTGATAAACTCGCAGGAGAGAAGGGTTTCTGGTTCGAGTGGGAACAATGGCGGAAGATGGTAAGTTTAGGGTTGAGAAATTTAACGGCCAAAACTTCCCATTGTGGAAGATGCAGATGGAAGATTATCTGTATCAGAAAGATCTGTACCTACCATTGAGCGGAAAAACAAAGAAGCCGACGACGCAGAATGGAACATTCTTGAAAGAAAGGCACTCGGAACAGTACGGTTGTGCCTTGCGGCATCGGTCGCCTTCAATATTTCGAAGGAAACAACAACAGATGGTTTGATGCAGACGTTGGCGAAACTATATGAAAAACCCTCGGCCTCAAACAAGGTATTTCTTATGAAACGACTATTTAATATGAAGATGTCGGAAGGTGGATCTGTTGCAGACCATTTAAATTATTTTAATACAGTTACCAATCAGTTAAGTTCTGTAGGGGTAAACTTTGATGATGAAGTTAGAGCTCTGTTATTCTTGTGCTCATTACCAGAGAGTTGGAATGGTTTAGTAATGGCCATTAGTAACTCTGTCTCTGGATCTAGTACTTTAAAGTTTGATGATGTTGTTGGTGCTATCCTTAGCTAGGAAATGCGACGGAAAAGCTCTGGTGAGACATCAGGTAATGCTTTGAGTGCAGAGTCTAGGGGAAGAAGAATGGAAAGAGGAAAGAGCTCGGGATATCGCAGTAAATCAAGGAAAGGCAGATCCAAGTCTAGATCGGGGATAGTGTGTTGGAATTGTGGAAAGAAAGGACACCTAAAGAAAGACTGTAGATCTCGGAAGGGAAAAGAAGGAGACACACAGCAAGAAAACGATCATGAAGCAAATGTGACAGGTGATGTGTTACAAGATGCTTTGATTCTTTCTTTCGAAAATGTTACTGATTCTTGGGTTGTAGATTCAAGGGCTTCATTCCATACCACACCTGATAAGAAATATTTTCATGACTATGTTCAAGGAGATTTTGGACAAGTTCGTTTGGGTGATGATAAACCCTGTAAAATTGTTGGAATGGGTAAAGTTCTTGTAAAACAACGGAATGGAAACCAATGGCTACTAAAGGAGGTAAGGCATGTTCCAGATCTGAAGAAAAATCTGATTTCAACAGGGCAGTTAGGCGGTGAAGGTTGTGTGACAACTTTCACAGATAAAACTTGGAAGGTCACCAAAGGAGCCCTGGTAATAGCGAAAGGTGAAAAGGTTGGTACATTGTATTTATGCAATGGTATTTCTAACTCTGTTAATGCTTTAACTTCCAAAGGAGCAGATGCAGCATTATGGCATCATAGGCTCAGACACATGAGTGAGAAGGGGATGAAGATTCTTCACTCAAGAAATTTGTTGCCGGGTTTGAAGAATGTTGATTTGGATTTCTGTGAGAATTTCATTTATGGAAAACAAAAGAGAGTCAGATTTCTCAGAGTTGGGAAAGAAAAGAAGAGCGAAAAATTGGAGCTTGTGCATACAGATGTATGGGGACCTGCTCAAGTATCATCTCTCGGTGGCTCTCATTATTATGTTACTTTTATTGATGATGAAACTAGAAAAACATGGATTTATTGTATTCATAATAAATCTGATGTATTTGATACTTTCAAGAAATGGAAAGCTTTGGTTGAGATTGAGACAGGAAAGAAGTTGAAGTGTCTCAGATCAGACAATGGAGGTGAATATTGCAGCAAAGAGTTTGATAGGTACTGTTCAGAGCATGGAATTCGTAGAGAGAAGACAGTTCCAAGAACACCACAAGAAAATGGTGTGTCAGAAAGGATGAACAAAACAATCATGGAGCGTGCAAGGTGCATGAGATTGCATGCGGGATTGCCTTTACAATTTTGGGCAGATGCTGTAGATACTGCTGTTTATCTAATAAACAGAGGGCCTTCAAGTTCCTTGGATGGTGGTATTCCAGAGGAAGCATGGACAGGTAAAAAGGTAAACTACTCGTTTTTAAAGCCTTTTGGTTGTGAGGCCTTTGTCCATATTAATAAAGAAAATAGAACAAAGCTTGAGGCAAAATCAAAGAAATGTACCTTTATTGGATATGGTGCTAATTATTTTGGTTATCGCTTATATGATTATGAAAATCACAAAATCATTAGGAGCAGAGATGTAATATTCAATGAAAAGGTCTTGTATAAGAATCAGTTGCAGGAAAAGAAACAGGAAAAAGAAAGCAAGGAATACGCGGTTCTTGATGAGATATCTGAAAAAGTAAAGGTGCCTAAAAATAATAATAATCAACAACCACAGCAGCAGCAAACACCACAACAGCAATAGTCATCTCAAACACCTGAAAGTGGTGTTAGAAGATCTACCAGGATAAGTAGACCCCCTGAACGATACTCTCCTTCATTATATTATTTATTGTTGACTGATTCTGGTGAACCTGAATGTTATGAAGAAGCAATGCAGGTTGAAAGCAGGAAGAAGTTGGAGCTAGCCATGGAAGAAGAGATGGACTCCTTAATGCATAACCAGACTTGGGACTTAGTCAGGTTGCCTGCAGGTAAAACTACATTGCAGAATAAATGGGTTTACAGGCTGAAGGAAGAAGATGGAGGAAAACAAAGGTACAAAGCTAGACTTGTGGTGAAGGGGTTTACACAGAAGAAAGGTATTGATTTTGATGAAATATTTTCTCCTGTTGTTAAGATGAATTCAATCAGAACTATCTTAAGTCTTGTAGCAGCGGAAGATTTACATCTTGAACAGTTAGATGTAAAGACAACATTTCTCCATGGAGATTTGGACGAAGAGATATACATGCAGCAACCAGAAGGATATGAGGTAAAAGGGAAAGAAAAATTGGTGTGCAGGTTAAAGAAGAGCTTGTATGGCTTAAAACAGGCTCCAAGGCAGTGGTATCTAAAATTTGACAAGTTTATGTCTGAACAAGGTTATACTAGATGTCACTCTGATCATTGTGTTTATTTGAAAAGGAAAAATGATGGCAACTATATTATATTGTTATTGTATGTAGATGACATGCTTGTTGCAGGGTCTAACATGCAGGAAATAAATGTGCTCAAAAGAAAATTGGCAAATTCCTTTGCAATGAAGGATTTGGGAGCTGCAAAACAAATCCTTGGTATGAGGATAACTAGAGACAGGAAAAATCACAAATTAACACTGTCTCAGAATGAGTACATAGAAAAGGTGTTGAAAAGATTTAATATGCAGAATGCAAAACCAGTTAGTACACCTTTTGCTAGCCATTTCAAACTTTGTAAGGAGATGTGCCCAAAGACCCAAGAAGACATGGATTATATGTCTAAAGTTCCATATGCATCAGCAGTTGGAAGCTTAATGTATGCAATGGTCTGCACAAGGCCTGATATTGCACATGCAGTGGGAGTTGTAAGCAGGTACATGAACAATCCAGGAAAAGAACATTGGATAGCAGTAAAATGGATTCTCAGATATTTGAGAGGTACCACAAATCAAGCATTATGCTTTGGTGGTTCAAACATTGCTCTACAGGGATATGTTGATGCAGATATGGCAGGTGACAGAGATAATAGGAGGAGCACTACAAGATATGTATTTACTGTAGGTGGAACAGCTGTCAGTTGGGTTTCAAAAATCAAAAGTGTTGTTGCAC